>KZ505989.1:273478-335949 GCA_002844005.1 Limosa lapponica baueri
GGGGGTTGGAACTAGATGATCTTTAAGGTCCCTTCCAACACAAACCATTCTATGATCCTAAGATTCTAAGACTTAAGGACTGGTTCTTTGGAGCTTTCCCTTGCATGATGTTGGGACTCCTGTGATGTCCCTGCACCAGCTTGGGGGTAACTTGCTTCTGCCTAGCAGGGCTGTGGTAAGCAGGGCAAATAATTATCCTTATTTTACCAATTAAGTATTTCTTTCTGCTTAAGCACACCATTATTTCTGTGATAATTTTCTTGTGGCCAGTCAGAAACAAATCTAAAAAATGTAGTAATTGAATTAGATCCTATTGAATCTAACCCATTTGATCTGATAGCTAGCAGATCTTTCTGGTAGGTCCTATGCAAAGCCATACTCAGAGTCTTCTGCAGAAAGACCCATTAATGACCTCACTTATTTGGATTTCAGCTTCTTTCCATATGGATTTGCTGCCCCTACATCCTTTGTCAGCCAGGGCTGCCAGCTAATGCCTTCCCTCTTACCAGTGTCAAAGTACCTCTTATTTTTGGAAGTACTGAGTGAAACATTTTGCCTGAAACTTTTTTTGTCAATAAAGAGTGCAGCAGGTCAGTGGGAACATTTCAAATCTTCAGGCTGATCATTGTGAACTCTACTGACCGAACACAACCCAAAAACATTTCTGAGAAAAACTCTAAGTGCTTTGTTTTTATTGAGAGCCCTCAAAAATAAACTGCATTTTCATCAGAGGTAGAAAAGATGTCATTTGAGGTTTATCTGCAACTGATTTTTATTGCCAAGTTTGCCACCGCACAGCTCTAGAAATGCCACTTTCCACACAGAAACGCTCTGCAGCCCCTGAGTCTTCCAGATGTGTCCCCTGGCCTGGTCCCACCTGCCAAGGCTTGCTCCGTAAACACATGCTCCACTCCAGCATTTGCAGCTGGGAAGCAAATGACTAGCTAACTGGCAATGTCCATGCTCTGCACCTTCTGCCTGTACCCCTTCTCAGTGCTGCATACACAGATGCTGTAGCAGTTATAAGAGCTGCATAAACCAGATCATCTGTCCCATATAGATAAGAAAGAGGAGAGCTCAGGGGATGCAACTGCAGAGATTTAAGCTAATCAGTAGCACTGGTTTTACAGGGTGCCAATGGAGCAGTTTTGCTGAGACAGCTTTCTGTGTAAAAAACCCAGTATGGCAAGGGCAGCTAAATGTACACAGCTCCTAGGGGAAGGGCAAGGCTGGAAACGGTCCTCTTAACAGTTTCTACTGCAGACATGACTTGGGGCAAAAATTTCATTCAGATATCCCTCAGCCTCTCCTTTCACTTATCTTTCCATTTCTCATAGGCCCATAGAGAAACTTGGTGACCTCTGAGTTTGAATGGTAACAGCATTCATTCTTATCAAATGCCTATATATTTTCAAAATTATTCTTACCACTTTTCCTCACCTTGCTGACCCTTCCTGGTCACTCAGTTATCCCTATACTGGTTTATAGTTCTGTCACATAGCCCGCTTTTACTTGTTCTGTGCATGTTTGCTGATGCAAGGTCTGACTACTTTGTTTTCATATTGACAAGACATACAGTCATTTTTCTTGTGATTTCCCTCCTCTCCTTCATCTTACCCATCAGCGTGTCTTTCACCCTCTTACATTCGTTTTCTAGATTACAGATTTCTTCTTCACCTTCTCTTACACCTTTGGTGTCTTCTTAATCTTGATTAGGAAACTAATTAGATTAAGGTTATCACTGCTCAGACAGTTATCATGTCACCTACCATCTGTTGCTCAGAGTATTTTCTCTGTCTGCCAACCCTCTTTCCACACAGCATACAATGGATGGAGTTTATACATTGACTACAATACAACAGACAGATTATATCCAAGATTCAACATATTTATCTGAACTGGGGAAGTGAGAAAACATCTCTCTCAGAGATGTGTGCCACTATTAAATATTTTGAGTACCTGTATCTTATCTGTGAAGGTGAAGACACCCATGCAGCCTCCAGTGTGAATGAATGCCTGCTGAAGACTTGATTAATTTGTGTCTCACGGATGTGACCCAGCTAAACCCCTGTGATTTAAACTCATTAAGTCAGGATCCTCTCATGTCCCCTTCCTGTACAGGCACCGTGGTACCAAAAAAGTCCTATCTGTGAATAACCATCCATTTAATCACAGATTGGCAGATGAGCATTCACCTGAGTGGTGTCCAGACAGCTGAAGATTACTGTCCCCACCTCTACAGTGGAAATTTCTCCAGAAATTTCCTGCAAGGTGTGCTAGTATCCCACAGAGCACTGCAAGACTATCTTGATTTTAATTCCATATAGACCTATAAGACAGTGAGTACAATTTTGAAGTGCCCATTATACTGAATTAGGCAGGTAGGAGCACTGGCTGCCTGCAGCTTCCCCAGCTGGTCTTGCAGTGTATCCACCTATGCACTGGTGAGGACCCAAGACGCAAGAGATTTTAGAGGGACTAGAGTGAACAAATCTAGACTATGGGATGGTGGGATCAGATGTGGCATCTGCCAGTCTTCTCAACCTTGGGAAGTGCTCCTGAGCTCTTCTCTCTCTCTGCTCCTTCTTCCACTCTGTTCTCTCATTTTTCTTAAATGTTTAATCTTAAAAGGTTTAAATGTTACTGCTCTAACCTCTCTGCAATGAATTGCCCCATTTCTCAGTCAAATGTTTCCATGTGCTTCCTGCAGGTATTTCTCTGTCTTCTCCTGCCTATTGTTTTCCTCTATGAACACATCAGCAACATTTGCAGGCTGATTGCTCCCTTGGCCTCATCACTCAGACACATTCCTGCTTTCCCTTTCTAGTGAGCTGCAGCTATATATTTTTGGAAAATCTCAAATATTCCCACTGGGACTTGGGTTTAGTTGGCTTTATTTAAGGTTTGCAGGGTTTTACCTTTATCTGACTGCCTAACATGCCTGTACGCTTGGAGCTCCCTTCCCCCCCAACTATCCTTGTTTGTATTATTAATGCATCAAAATCCTTACAAACCAAAAACAAATATAAGTGCTAAAGACTTCTCTTACAGTTCTGTTAACACTGCATTTTAATTCTCTTTGTTTCAAAATATTAGTGCATGAACCAAGAGGCACCTCAGTGGCTCACTAACCTTCATGGTGAAAAGGGGTCCTGCAGGGACATCCCTCTTCCAGCGCCCGTAGGCAGGAGCGCTGCACTGTCACAGCCCTGTCACTTGCAATAAAGCATCTAACCTCTATGAAGCAACAGCCCTTTGCTGCTACATAACTTCTTAGTAATAGATGCTATATCACTTGGAGATAAGGTCTGTAAGCTTCCATTTGAATAAATGCCACAGCTGATGCTAGTTTTTAAAGGAAAAGAATTCCTTTTGACAGTAAATGAGTATGTTTTATTTAGATGCCTATCACTATTTGACTGTTTTAAGTCCTTTGAAAATCAGCTGGAATAGGTAACCCAAATATCTTTACTGATCTGGTCGTCCACATGTCTGTGTGTGGATAACTGAGGGAGACAGTGTAACTGAAAAGGTCAGAAGAACATAACAATATCCAGGTGCACTAGGTCAGCTGTTTCCTCCCATATCATTGTTCTCATTCCCACCTCCCTTTACCCTGTCCCCAGCATTTCCCCAGGGTATTCTGCCAGGTTCAAACAATTTGCAGTTCAGTGGAGGTATCTATACTTAGTGGGATTTCACAAATTTTTCCTTCCTCAATTTGTCCAGCTCATCATTGTAAACTTTTGGTGTCTACAATGTCCTGAGGTAAAGAGTTCCACAGCTCAGTTATTAATTAGATGACCAAAAAAAAAAGAAAAAAAAAAAAAGGAAAGAAAAAATTTGGTTTCACAATAGTCACCTGCTGGCTTCTATTAATGGTTCCTAATTCCTGTATTGGAAATGACAGTGGACAATATTCTTATAGTAGATTTAACCATGTACCTTATACTTTTATAGACATCCTTACCCTGCCTCTGCTGAATCATGTCTTTGCAGTAATGGATAGTCTTGGTCTCTTCAGTCTGTCCTGGTATGGGAGAGGTTTGCCTCTCTGCTTATGTCTGCTTACCCTATCCAAGCATTTTCAGAGCTACTCTACTGAATCATAATTTCCGTTTCTAAAATCCATGCTGACTGCTCCCAATATTTATGTAATATTTTCCAATGTGGCTGCTAATTCAAAGTTTCTGGCACTTTGCTCAGTACTGTTCTGCAGTTCCTTCTGTCTCCTCTGAACCCTTTGAAAACAGATATCAAATTAACTATCTCCTAGGCCTCTGGTACCAAGACAATTTTAAACAAGAGGTTAGACACTGCTGTTGCAGCATCAAATACTTTATCCTTGAATTATTTTAAAATTCTTTGGCATATCTGTTCCTATTGATCCTTCTGATATGTTGTCATTCAGTTTGTCTATTTATTCCACAAACTTTGCTATCTCCACTTCAGTTTGAAAAAGAGCATCCGATAAGTCTCCTGGAAGGAACATTTCCAGTGTGGGAACCTCCCCAAACTCCTCAAAAGTAACTGTGAGTACAGAAGATATATTGCAGTTTTTTTCCCTAGAATATCCCTGTCTTTCCTGAGACTTTTATCAAAAACTTCTCAAAGACTTTATACTTTGATCATCTTCCTGGACTTGTGGCAGATTTCCTCCTTCTGATGTTTTTTCCAGAAGGATTAGTAGTTTTTATGCCTTTTACTAACTGTTCCTCAAATCTGTTTTTTTTGGTTCTGCCTCATTATGCTTGAATTCAAAGTCAATTTGCCAGGATTTAAAGTCTTCTCTTTCTCCCTAGCTCCAGTGTTCACAGATTACAGCTATAAGCCTAATTCTGAAGGAAATATTTGAACTTGGTAAGGGCCCAGTGTTCCACTTGCTCTTGCGAACAATCATATTAAAGGTTTGCAAACTCAGACACTGTTGAGTATTTGCATCTCCCAAGACACATGGAAAAGAAAAATTAGTTAACTTGCTATCCCAAACTCTGTTACAGGAGATGCAATATTTTAGCCCACAATTGCTGCATTTTATCTCTGCTGATGCAGCAGTCATAAATTCTGTGAGGCACATTAATAAGTGAAATGTTTATCTTAGAGCATGTAAGAAACTATGTTCCTGCTGGAGAAAAATCACAGCCTCTTCAAATGTTCCCTCTGGCTGACCGCCCCTAATCCTTGGGAATGTCGTGCAATAGCACTTCAGGGCCTGACAGCAGCCTTCATTTCAAGCACACTACGTATCAGCGTTGTCAGCTCTCATGATTTCACTGTGAATTCCACAATGTTTTTAAATAGTTACCTCAATGTGAAAGATTTTGACATTTTCCTAAAAAGAAGTATTGAAAGTACACCTGAAGTGCGGTATGCAGGTAAAATAATTAAAAGTAAATTGAAAACAAATCCACCACCTCAGCCTTCTGCTGGGACTCACAGCAGGGCCAATGTACAGAGGAACCTGTGCCCAGACTGGTCTCCCACAGCCACAGGGACCTGTGAACTAGACGCTCAACCCAGATGCTCACCAAAAGTGGGAGAGTGCTTCTGATACTGTTAGCATTGTTCTAAGGCAGTAGGACTTGGCAATCACGTTGTAGTGTCTGCTGTATGTACTACTTGCTCCTAAATCCCACCCTTGTGTAGAAAGGGAAACCAGGGCATGATGATTTTGCAACCCAATCCCTGACATTTACGGGAGGAAGCTTTCTGGATCCAGCACGGACATATCATCTAAATACAGCACTTCAGCCCTGCCCTGGAAAAACCACTCCTGGAGGCATAACCTCTTTTTGAGGTGGGCAGACCCTCCTTGCACTGCCATCGTGACTTGTTGGTGTCAGCACAAGTAGGGCTGGTTTGCGAGAGAGGAATCAAGAACAGCATTATCAGGGCTTCACTTTCAAATGCATGAAATTCTCTCATTGTTCTTTTAAAACACACCAGACCTGAGCAGACTAATTTCAGGCCCCATACATAACACTGTTTCTAAAGCTTTTATGTGAGAAGAAATGTTTGAACACATGCTTTTCTCTTTTTTGCAACGTTAACCATCTTTCTGCTGTCAGATTTCTAATTTGACATATTTAAACACCTTGATAGGTTAATAATAGTGTCTGGGATCATAACGCTTGTAACAGCTTCATACTCCAGGCAACACCTTCAGATGTATCGGTACATTTTACTTACTGTGTAGATAATATTGTATAATTTGCTCAGGGAAGATTTATACTATGGCCGACACTGAAGAAATACATGCAAAGTATCTACAGTTTGTAAATACATATGCACAAGACCTGGAAAGCTGCAAGCATGAATATCGTCAAAGCATTTTTTCCACTGTGTGCTCCAGGTAATATTAACTACTCAGACTGTGCTTCACAGTGTGACACTCTAGTACTTCAGTACATTTGGCTGGGAAGGAATTACCATGTAATGCCATGTGTAAACACCTCCTTCAACATCAAAGGTTGCAGCTGAGCTTAGATTTTTCTGCGTAAATACACTGTAGAGAAAGGCAACATGTATAAGCCAGCCTGAAGTACCGAGAATTCTGTCTGTCAAAATAAAAGAATAAGGAATTTCTTTTAAATTGGATGTACACTTCACTGAAAAGTGCCTGAGTGTAATTGCCCCTGGACATGCATTCACTCTGGGCCCATCTTTGCTTATACTAAAGTCAAGCACAAAATTGATTAAATGGCACCAGGGCCCCTCTGCACCCACTA
Organism: Limosa lapponica baueri; assembly: GCA_002844005.1. NCBI lineage: Eukaryota > Metazoa > Chordata > Aves > Charadriiformes > Scolopacidae > Limosa > Limosa lapponica. The sequence continues at coordinate 280,207 of KZ505989.1, forward strand.
TGAAGAAATAGGGAGTTTGTTTCATCAACTTCATAAAAAAATTGTTACAAGATACAATTTTGTAGGTGCCTTCACTCAAAAATATTCAAAGTGAGGAGCTGTTCTTGGGGACATGTAGGACATTTGGTATTTCAGCATCCAGGTTTCAAGCTGCAGAAATACAGTCCTTGCCTCAAACACTAGACCTTCAAAGGCTCTAACGTGAGCGTATCCACTTTTCTCTTCGTGCTCTCCCCTTTTGAGATGATTCACTCCCTATATGGAGGGTTGGCTACAGCCATAGCCTACGGTGGAAGGCACACAGCCACACACCTGCATGAGTCCTCCTTAGTCCCTGACCTGGAGTGGATCTGTACTTAGTAGCGTTAAGGGGAGCAAGCAGGGGGAATGATGCCTTTAAATCTTTGCCCTTGATCTACTGACACAGTAATTACTGGTAATCAGCAGAGACTCAACACAGATCATCACTATGGTCCTTTAGCTCTTTAAAAATGTAGAACTTATGGGAAATTAGGTATGGAAAGATACAAAATTGCAACTAGTGCTTTTAAGCACATCAGTCTTGGGGTGCTTCAAACACTCAGGCAAGTCTGGTTAAGCAGCCAAACTCCATAGCTACATAAGAGGTTTCTGCTCGTAATATTACCAGATAACATTGACATAATTAAGGATTTTTTTAGATCCATTCAGCAATTCATGCTGACATGAGTAGGAACAACCAGCACTCAAATCGTCAATGTACACAGTGATTAAGACAGTTAAATTGAACTGTTTACACTTCAACTGTAGTCCATGGAGATGTGGTCAATACAGTCAGAGGACTCTAGGTTACAATTCACTCATCAATTGTACATGCCTGCTTCCAGGTGAGCTGAATAGCTCTCCAGGTTGCACTGACTGTATCGACTACATCTCCAGTAACTATACTGGGAGTTACTGGACTCTGCATGTGGCCCTCCACATATAGGCATCTAAATTGAAGTATTAATTTGCAAGCTGAATCCTGCCCTGTGCATCTCCCTTGGTTTTATTAACACTGGCACTTGAACAAGTAAGGGAATAACACAGCTCTGACAATGTCTGGGACAGAAAACTTTTGGTCAAGAAAAAGATGGTAAACTGGCATACGTTCCTGCATATTATCTGAAACAAGTCACAAGTGATTTTTAATTAGAGAGACTTTTTGAAGTACTATACACATGCCAGAGAATTGGAAGATACTTTAATTTTCTTCTAGGGTGTATTACAAATTTTTTTCTGAACTGATGTTTCTGAAGTCTTTCTTCTGGTCTGTCTCACATAATGTTTCTGCAGTGTAAATCCAAACTGCATGAAGTGCCATGAAGAAAGCCATAATGTGCTAACTGTAGGTGAGGAAGTCCAGCGTACCCATGCACTACCAACATCTCTGTCTTTAATTACAAATTTATTCATCACCCTAAGAGGTTTTGTCATGCCTCTTTTCTGTCTCCTACTCCACGGTCTAGGGATTTATTTTCCTTTGCTGTAGAAATAATAAGCCAGGCAGCAAAGGTAGACATTTACTACTGTAAAAGAAAATAAATACTTTGGCTCCAGCTGCATTAAATATACTGTCTCTGCTCTGTTAAACAAACTGTGTGCAGATGGGCCAAGGTTTGGATGCTCTTATGCTCTTGATAGATCATGAATAACTATAATCATATTAGAAGGGATTTTGGCCTTATTTCACTTGTAGTTCTTACCTTACAGCATTGTTTTTTTGGATGGTTTACCATTTCTGAATGAACAATTATTCAGCATGTCTATTTTTAAAAAAAGGCTTAAAAGTAAAGCCTACTTAAGCCTTCTTAAATACAACTCTCTTTATATCGTTAGAGTTTCCAGCTCCCTCGGCATATCTATTTCCAAAGTATGTGAGTTTCCATTTATACACCAACCATAGACAAATTCTGATCTCATGCAGTGCAGTTACGCTGGAGTTAGTCTCATATTTTAGATAGAATAATGAATGTGCAATAAATTTAATATAATGTTAACAGAATCCGGGCCACAGAAAAATGATCTGGCTGGAAGGAATTACAAGACAGATAGCTTCAGAGATAGAGGATGGCAGTTCATCTTATTCAGCCAAGGGATATTTCAGATAATTTTACTCAAAAAATTGTTTTTCTCTTTCTGGTCAGAGTCTTCTCCAGCTGCAGGTAGATGCCTCAGAGGGATTTAGGCAATACTCAGCTTTCCACCACAAACTGCTTGATCATCTGCCGTGTAATAAACTGCGTGCTTATACTCATGTGTTAGATAGGTTTACATGTTGCGCTCACGGCAAGCGGTATCGATTTAACCAGATTTTAATATTTGACTTGGTTAAGCCAATATTTCTAATATAGAAGCACTATTTTGTTACAGCATGTCTGAAAAGACAAACATTACTGCAGGCATTGGCCACATGTTTTTGTAACTTTTTTGTCCCTGATGGAGTTATATAGGATGTATTTTAGTGCGAGATTTATTGTATTATTCTTCAGCCCTGTTAAAATGCTGAATATAGCCCCCAAATGATTACTAGCTTCTGGATAAGTCGTGCCCAAACATTTAAAATGCAAATGTACTCTGTCTGATAATTCCAAATATCATCAAAATTGGAGTGAAAAATTTTGTAAACTTTTGGATTTTCCTTCTTTTGATCTTTACCCCTCCACCATAGAGTCATGCATATAACTCTGTTTTCTCTTTAATTAGTACCAAGACATTGGTGGTATTTCAAACACATCACATGCAAATGCTGAAGCAAATTTAAACAATAAAACACAATGCACTGAAGCTGCAAGGGAGGTAAGTCACACCAGATGTGGGCACCATGACCAAATATCTTAACACTTTTTGAGTTTACATTCTTAAAAAGTGTAACTTTCCCCTGATAAACATTTTATTTTCTTTGAATGGAAAATTATGAATAGAAAATTATTTTTGTCTGTGAGCAATGCAAAGGTAACCCCAGCAGCAAGATCTAAACAATAAAAAGCATATAAATGCCGATTGGAACAGAAGTGCCCCTGCTGAGAGTAGTTTGGGAAATAATTTTTAAAAATGTAATTATACACTCATTACATCAATGCTGCTTTCTCATTAAACGATGCACTTTCCGTACACAATTCTTTTAGATTATGAGTGATGTTCTGTTTTCCACTTGGAAGAAACTATTTATCTCAGCAACAAATTGTGTCATCCAGTTTGTCACATTGTTGCTAGTTATTAACCACAACATTATGATTTTGACTGCAATTCAGAACTAGAAAATTAAAGATAGAATTTAAGCAACATCTATAACGCACCAACGGTAACACACAGAGATGCTGAGCTACTAACGGCAGGTTGCTACAGGCAGTGTTTTGCCTACAGCACCTGCACACACACAGCTCTGCCTGTGATATATGTTTACTGAAATGATAAATTTAACCTGTAGATTTCTGGTTTTAGTGTTCCTTAGCTAAAAAAGTTTTTAGTGGGATATTACTGGCACTGATGTCATTACAGCTTAACACATAAAAGTACATCCTGGTGTCATCGATATATCCATCTGGTGAATTTATTTTTCAAGTCTTATAATGTGAGATTATGAGAAGCCTGAAAAAATTAAAGAGCTGTGTATTCCTTACAAAGAATCTGAAATATTTTCATATAGGTGCTTCAGTTAATGCTGTTGTGGAAAGGAACCGCTACATAATGTGTTTTCAGGGGGATAGTATATATTTCCAATTTGTAACATCTAATGGGAGTAACTGTTGAACTCAGCTTCAGAAGTCACTCTTAAATTTACTCACATTAGCACTTTTCAAACAGGCTTTTGCCCAAATAGTCTACGACCCATAAAGCCCACTGAGCTAGAGTTGCATTCTCTAGCATTCATTTAACTACCTCCAAGTACTATTTTTTTGTACAGAAAATATGAACCTGTGCCAAATTTGCTCTTCCACTAAAGAAAAAGCCCAACCAAAAGCAAATTTACACATCTACTGCATTGCAAGACTAGCTTTCCTCCTGGCTGCCAAGGCAAATGAAAATCAGTCTCTGACCCAACATGGGTGGATCCAGGATGAGTTTTGTCCTTGAATTCAAGATCGCTGCCTCAATGTGTAGTGTGCTGCTAGGATCGAGTGTGATGACTGTTTACTGTGTGTTATTAAGCTGTTGATTAGACTGCAGGAATTGACGATTGAGAACTATACATAAGTCAGTTCAAATGAGCTAAGCGTCACTTGATTAAACAGTAAAATCTAAACACAGTGTGCAGGGAATAGAAAAATAGTGGGTTTCCCTGCTGTTGATTCATCAAATTCAGAGCTTGTGAAATATGTAGTAGTTAGCAGTACGGAATATACTCTCACTTACATTACTTGTCATAGAGCACTGAAATGGAAAGATACTTTCGCTGATTCAAAGAGTTTGCTGCCTGGGACTGCATGTGGTTTACTACCCAAGGGAGATAGATGGTAGAGGGGAAATCTAATAAAAATAAGGGTGGCAACAAGAAAGTGATGGGAGTGGGGCATGAAGATATTATCACATTTGTTTGTTTAAATTTCTCTCGCTTTACATAGGGAAGATGACAGAAATGAATACTCAGGAGGGCACTGAGTGAGGAAGGGAAAAGCTGACCTGTTGATAAATGCTTTGGCCTTGGAGAGTGTGAAGAGTGAGTGGGCTGCTGGAAAAGAGACTGGACTAGGTAGAGTGGGAAGGAGGAGGAATGAGAGGCTGTCTTGACAGAGGAGACTTTGTTGGAGAGATGGAGAGAAGACTGGTAAAAGAAACTCAGAAAGTGTAGCCAGGAAGAGGCATATGGGACGAAAGAAAACAGTCAAAAATATTATGCCAACAATAGGGTACTCTTCAGGAACAGCAAAAGGTAAGTGAAACAGTAATGGGAATACACTGTGAATATCATGGCTCGATTTTTAAGTCAATGTGGAATCCCATTTCAAACTGAACAGCAAAATAATGGCCCTTGCTATTAATATTTCTGGAATCCGGGTCACCATTTGACACTTTCCACTGTTCTGCTCTCTTGGCCTGTATTTAACCCGTGTATTATCATTTCTGTGCAGGTGATTCTGTCATTTATTTTTCCATCCTGTCTTATTCTTTCCATTTCCATAGTTACAGAATTGAAATGATAACTGTTTGTTCAAGATAATTAAAATGGACTCTGTAAATCGTGTTGATGTTCAACCATTTCAAAGTTGCAAAATATTAACATTCAGGTTATACTGAGAAATTGGTATATTGGCAGTGCTTTAAGTAATCATGTCCTGAAAGAATGTTGGATTCAGAGAATTCAACATGAATGATGTGCATACAGATAACTGAGAGGATAATTAGAGAATACTCTACAAACAGCTGTGCAGGTTCATCATTATTTTGTGTGTCAGTTCTAAGGTAAGTGCTGTGAAGTGGAAATGTTGGTTAGTATTTAATCCAGTGACATTAAAAATACAGGCTAAAAGGTTTTTGGGAGAGCAGCAGAACTAGGCAGTATTTTTATAGCTTTGTGTTCTATATCACTGGCTCTCAGATGCAGCACCTCACTATCTCCAGGTCTCTTCCTCTTCAAATTCCCTAAGCATAAAGATATCTCTGTACTCTCTTATCCCCTAACTGCTGACCAGATAACAAGCAGCAGATGCTGTAACTGGTTCTCAGCTCCATGCGTGCTTATTGACTTGTCAGTACATAGGCTGTCACCAGCCAACCACGAGGTCAAACTGATAACCACCAAGCTTTCGTTGCTGTTTTTCACCCAGTGAATATACTAATTTGGGACTCTTTTATCAAACCAGTCAATGTCAAAGCTCTCAGGGAGTTATGACAGTTGGGTCTCTTCTGTTAGATCTGACTGAGTATGCCCAGGGATAGTATAATTTCTGAGAAGGACGTGACAGATCAGAAGACAGCATGATTGCATATGCCTCATTTCAAGGGGAAACCAGGCTAAAAATCTTGTTATACAGAAAAGTCCATAGGGTATTTTTGTTAAATATTACACAAAGCTAAACTGAAAGCTCTCTGCATCTCTTGCTTTATGTGGCTTGTCTAACCGATTTTCGTGTGTTTCTTTCAGGGTCGGATGATGTTGACAAGCTGAATGTGACAGCCTCGCTGGGCACTTGTAGGGGAGCCCAAGTCAGAGACTGTCTGAATGAATTACCCTGCAAGTAGCCTTCTCTCTCCCTCCAGTATTACTGGGGGGAGAGCCAGTTTCTAGACAGCTACAATTAGGTAAAAGGAATCTCATCCAAATTGACTCATGACTACTTTTAAATATTTAGAAAGTGTCTTTAATGTACAGAAGGCATATAAGTGTTAAGAATGAAAGTGCCTTGTTCACTTCTATTTGGTGCCAACTTTTGTTGTACTACTTTTAAGGGTTTTTTTAGCAGTAAGGCTCCAATCCTGCCAACTAGGTGCGTACAACTTACTGGATTCCTCTTGAAGACTATGAGTTAGTGACATGAGAGACTGCCCCCAGAGACTTTTGTTTCTACTACTGTCTTCTTGGTCTTCCCATACTGATGTAGCAAGCTCCAAGACCGGGAGCAAGACAGCTCATCGGTGTGGACCTATGCCCAGAGATACTTGCTCTGCTGAGGAGCAGAGATGATGACCTGGGCACAGCACCCTACTAATGTGGCTACAACTTACGGAGCCAGCACACTACCGTTGTGCTGTGTTGTACAGCTTGTATAGTTATCTTAGGTGTCCGTAAGATGGAAGTGCTTGCACAACATGTCCATATCCTTTGACAAGGACAGGACACCATGACCGCCTTCAGAGGAGGGGCTTCACTTTAGCTGCTAGGATGGGCAGTTGACTTTTCACTGTGGTATCTTCTGAGAAATTAGCTCTTTGCTTGGAAGAGGCAAAGGGCTACAAAGATGATTAAGGGCCTGGAGCATCTCTCCTACGAGGAGAGGCTGAGGGACTTGGGTCTTTTTAGTCTAGAGAAGAGAAGACTGAGGGGGGATCTAATCAATGCATGCAAATACTTAAAGGGAGGGTGTCATGAGGACAGGGCTGGTCTTTTTTCAGTGGTGCCCAGTGACAGGACAAGAGGAAATGGGCACAAACTTGAATATAAGAAGTTCCACCTAAACGTGAGGAGGAACTTCTTCACTGTGAGAGTGGTAGAGCTCTGGAACAAGCTGCCCAGAGAGGTGGTGGAGTCTCCTTCTTTGGAAACATTCAAAACCCGCCTGGACAAGTTCCTGTGCAACCTGCTATAGGTAGACCCGCTCTGGCAGGGGGTTGGATTAGATGATCTCCAGAGGTCCCTTCCAACCCCATATGATTCTATGATTCTAAGAGATGAACTGTCTATTCGTTAACTGTCTATTCCATCACATAGAAAATTTTCCTTACTATTTCTGAATGGAACATTTTTATTTAAGCCTAAAAATAAACAATTAGTCAATAACTCCATGCCAGGCCTGGATTTTGGAAAACTAAAGTGTTCCCTAATTCATACAGCTCACCTTGCACTCTGTCTTTCAGGTAAGAAAAAAACCCACAACGTATCCTTTGAAGGTTTATTCATCTTAGTTTCTACTTTTTCTGCATCCTGCTGTCAAAGACAGGATACCAGACGCAAGGAAATTTTGTTTGATCTAAAATGGCTCTTTCTCTGCTTCTGTAACAGACATATGCCAGAACAGAACACGTTAGGTAATGCTGGTGTCAGAACAGCATATAGTAGTTGACAAAACTGAAGAGACTAATTTCTCTCTTTTGTGGAATTATGTAACATGATTGGGTAAAACACATAATAAATCACCTTTCCCCTTTTACACAGCAGGAATATTTGTAAAATAAGCAAATCCACCAATAATCTCTAAGTGCAAAAGAAGTTGCTAGCCAAAGCAATGCTATCATGGAAGTATTATGGAAAGAACCTCACAGTGCAAACATTTAAGGATGCTTACTGCCAACCATTCCCTATGAGAGCTGGAGTAGATGTTGTAAAACCCTCTGTGTAACCAATTTTCATCGTCCAAGTGGAATGAAAGGCAGTGTATGTTAAGCATACATTATGAGAGGGAAGAAGGAATGGGATTTGCGATATTTTCAGATGCAACCTTCTAAAATGGTGTGGTCTAAATGGCAGTCTCTGGGAAAAAGAAATCATTGCATCCAAAACAGCACTGGAAGAGATGGTGGGGTGGAAGTATAAATATGAGAAAGTGTTTAATCCTGCAAGCTGCCCCCATTGCTTCCACATGGCTGGCAAAGGGGTTTCTGATACTGTTCCCTAACCACCCCAACCCGTAGTACTATGGGTAAGAAAGCTCCCACCCTTCACTCATTGCTGAAGCTGAAGCAGCAATACAGAATGTACCTTATGACCACCAAAAGCAAAATTTTCCTATGTATTCAGAATATCCATTTTGCTTAAGATTACAAAGATGTAAATCAAATATTCCTCTAATCTTATACAAAAACTGTATCTTTGGTAATGAGCCACAATGATGTTTTCCCAGTTTCACCCCTGTTGATTAAGAAATACTCCTCTAATTGTTTAAAAAATACAAACATGCACATAGTGTAAACGCTTCCATATTAATGTAAGTTAATAAGATTATGTTGGTTTTTACTCAGACAAAAGCTCATCCATCCCCTCTAACCTTTACCACAGCACAAAAGCAATAAGACACTGTGTTTAACATCAGAAATTCACACCTGAATAACAGAAAGTCACTGTAACCAGGGAAACCGAACAGTGGCACGGACAGGCTTTCATTTAAGCATAGATGGGGGGAGAATTAATATGATTATTACAGGATACTGGCTTTGATCAATAGTAGTTCATTGTAACTCCAACGTTATTTTTATTTTGATGGTGAGGAAGCATTCTGTGTCTAGGGAGAAGTATTCAAAAGCAAGTATTTTGGCAAGGGCTGTACAGAGTTTCTGAATAGATCGGATTTGCTTTAGGTGTAAACGCCTTTGTCACAGACCATGATGGATAAGATATTCTTGTCTGGCAAGCGCGCAGGGACCGATGCTCACAACAGAGTCCCCTGCTAACAGACACAGGAGCTGGGCGGGGGGCAGGATTACCACCACAAGCCATTTTCCTTCCTCCCTGCAACCCTCAACTGTGACGGAATCATGAGAATATATTTAAAATGTTCTTGGCAGCCACTTTTACAGCCTGTAATGCAGGGAATGGTGGGAGCCCTGCTCTGACAGTGGTTTTGAGAGTGCTGTCCATAGCTAGTGGTGCTCTCCTGTGACAGGCACACAGGCAACAACGCTGGCAACAACCAGAAAAGCAAGATTAGAAAAAATAGAAAACAGTGTTTGGGTATTATTTCAACCTTCTCTTGCTGAACAAAGCAGGTTCTCCCCCAGTGATCTGTTGATGTTGGGACAGGGAGACGGACCCCTCCCAGCAGTTCCTGCCTCTCTGAGGGCTGACCCAGAGGTCCATGTCTGTTCTCCTCCCACCACAGGCTGCCTGTCACCCATTTCACACTTCCCAGTGTGGTGGCGGGCATCTGAACCTGGGCACAATGACCCTGTGTGCTGCTGGGGCTCAGCAGTGGCTGTTTGCCAGTGACTGATGCTGTTTGGCAGAAACCAGAGCTTCTTGTGGGGTTCCTGGCACTATGGAGAACATCTGTCCTGCCTCACATGAGGCATCCAGCAGCAGAGCTTCTCATCTAAGCCTGTTGTGTGAGACTTCATGAAAAGAAGCAAATCTGGTGACTGACTCATCCCATGCTGCTCAGACACTAATCTCAGCATGGCAAGATTCACTCCTTGGAGGTACAGACCTTTACTGTCTCTACTAACTGTTGAGGAAGCCTAGAAAACCAACTTATATTATATTAACTTACTTAAAGCAAAGCCCAGTGAGATGGCTTTAGGCCTTAGCTTTTTGCTGAGCAAAGTATCAGCTATTCAACTGACACAGTATTTATAAGACTATACAGAAGGCTCTCACAGCCTTTGCATAATGTCTGCCCCTTTGGGACACTTTCTTGCCAAAAGCTGCTATTTGAGCAAGGCTGGTCAGTTTGGTGGCCTGAGGAAGCCACCAGTCTATAATTTAGGAACCTTTCTAAAGAATAAAATATATATGGTGAAGCCTTTCTGCTTCATATTCCTCTTTATTAGACGGGAGAACAGCAGCTGTATGTCTACGTGTCAGTACATGATCGTAATATTTGTATCACCTCAGAGGACAGCAGAAGAGCAAATGCTTCCTAGATAAAATAGATTTTCCTCTGCAAACACCCAAACATTGAAATTTGCAGAATTAGAATTTTCCAAAGAAGCTAAATGTTTGTGTCAACATTAAAAATAAAGAAAGAGGTCCGTGGACAAGTTTTGGACAGGGCATAGGAAGAACGAAGCTTACATTTTATTTTTTAATCTGTGACCTTTTTTAAATGTGGGACCAGAGAGGGGAGAAGGAATTAGAGAGGAAGGGCAGAGATCCTGGCCTTGAAAAGGAAGCCATAGGATGGGGTCTTGGACATTTCCTCATGTAAACTGGCTCCTGGCAGCTCCAGTCCCAGTGGGAGCCTCTAATCGTTATGTGAAAGCAGATTATATTAATTGAATATTATGGTATGTATTCACCTGCTGTGAGCATCCATGCCAGTAAAACTTCATCACTCAAATGTTTATGAAAAGCAAACACTGGGTGGAAGTCAGCCCAAACTAAATTAGTTATTTGAAAGTACAAATTGATCAGAAAGAGTTTTTCTGTAATGTTTGACTAATTTTTATTAAATGGAATAAGTCTAAACTTTCCTTGGGAAGGCAAATTCTCAGTATGCCCCTCCCTATCTAGCTGACTTTTTGTAAGGGTAACATGCCAATACAAGACCCAAATCTTGAAAAGCCTTTTTAGAAATAAGAAAAGTTTGTTAGTCCCTAATGCAGAAATACACCTAGGTAAATCTCTTATTTTTAGCTTCCTGTGTTTTAAAAGCAGCGAGGAGAGGCAAAAAAGTATTTTTCTCTCCCATGCAGACAGCTAACAGGGGTATTCTTTGCTAGCAATACCCCTTGAAATAACTTGTAGAGGTAATTAGAGGAAAAGGTCTCTGAAGTCTTAGATTCAGTATTCTCCAGATTTTTAACAACTAAAACCTTGAAAGTATCCACTTTTTTTCCCAAGTTGTTCATTTTTCTATCAACATGTCCTAAAAGTAAAGTAACAGCTGTGCAATTTGCCATTGAAAAGGTTTTTTATCTGGATTAGTTACTTTTTTCCTTCATTTCTCTTGTCTGCCAACTACACCTACAAAATGCAGCAACCGATCAGAGCTGCTAAGTCTCTGGAAGCAATTGCATTACCTTTGCTAGCCTTCCATCAGGCTTTTTATTTATTCATCCAGAAACTGTTAATTGTAGATTATTGAACTGAACATTTTAGACAGGTGTCTCTCTAGGAGAATTTAGTGTATGTTTTCATTCACCCAGGCCACACATTAGCCCTTAGTTTATTTTCTGTTCAAGCTTCATGTAAAAAATTGCACCTTGCACTTCTAGATGTCTGCATCTGAAAAAGAGAAATTCAGTAAAGATCAAAACTATAGTATCCTCATAACAAAGTCCTGGGCCAACACCGCACTGTCCCCATAGTGAAGTCTCTCTGTGCAGTGGCTCACATCACACAGCTTTTATGATGTCCCTCCATTGACTCGAGCAAACCATCATGCATTTTATTTTAGCAGAGATTTTCTTTTTTCCAAAATAAAAATTGTATTCAGAGACTACAAGATTATTACTGGAGCCAGAGAACTGGTATGTCTGCTGTGGGTAGCAATATCTCTCACACTCAGGAAGCAAAGGAGCCTTCTGGAAGCAAGATTTCATGCTGGCTGGCACAAGTGCAGCACTTATCAGTGTCACTCCAACCATCCAGCTAAATGGAGAGAACTCAGAAAATTATTTAAGAGGGGGGGAAAAAAGATCTGAAGTAACAACTTCATGTGGTAGTTTGAAAAGTGTGTTGATCTGTTTTCTGATACCACAAAAACAACAAGAGCCTAGTTTGGGCTGCAGTTAACTGTGGTTCCTGCTCATCATGCAATAGCACCGCTTTAGCATTGAGAGAAGCCTGGTGACTCAGAATATCCACAGTCCAGCGCAGCACATGGTTTACAGACAAGCAGCCAGGCCCCTGAGGACTCAGAGTCTTTTTCCTACCACATGTAGCCAAAGACACAGTGTAATCTGCAGGATTATCTCCTTGTGTGATCAGGTTGAATACAGTCTAAGTAGGCAACAACTATTTTGCTAGAGATTTCAATGATCACCTTTGTAGTCCCTCCATAACATCTGGAATTATACTAGGAAGTATCGAATAAGTGCATCCATGAGTGATAGACTCTATGGCTGGAATCATTTTAAGAGTCATTAAGACCTCAAGCAAAACAGGCATATATTAATCAGCAGATTTTCCTACCGGTCAGGGTCATATAGGATCACTCAGGTGGCACAGAAAGACAGACTGAATTAAAAAGTCAAATGAAACTGAGCTGAGATTTCATGGAGTAAATACCTATACCTTTACAACTCCTCCTGTATGAAGGACGCTGAGTTTAGTCTGGGCTTCAATCTGGAAGGCAACTGGGGAGATAGCTTAAAGCATTCGGAGATACCCATAAGTGATAGGATTTTTCCTGATAATCATATACACCAAAAAAAATTGTGGTGCTTCTAGTCAAAACAAAATGCAGATTTTCATCCCATGATTTCTACTTAGAATTGGGAGCCTGCCCTTTTTCTCACAAACCATCCCATTAACCTGAACAGTGTTATTTATATCTCTGCAAGGCTTATGAGTGTAAGAGTCGCTGGATTAGGCTGTGTGTTTGGAGTGTGATTTTTATTTTAGGTGCGTGGGAGCAAAATCCTGAGATTGCAGAGAGACATGCTGGCGTGAAATGCCGAGGAAAGAGCATCCACTGAGCACTGAGAAAAGCAGATAAAGAAATAAGGGAGAGAGAGAGAGAGGCAGAATGGGCTGAATGATAAAATAGTCTCATATCAAACCCCAGACACTTGAATATTTATTTTGAATTATCCTGGTTTTGATAGCCCCCAAAGAGCACTTTTAAGTCCTTAATTTGCTTTGCTCCATTGATTTTAATTAATCTTGCCCTAGGCTTTCAAACTTGATGTGCATGGAGAACTTAGGGGTAAAAAAAAATAAAATAGCAGCCTGTTTCCTCACCATATAATATTCCTCAACTGCCACACAGCACGGGTGAGCACAGTGGGGATGTGCCAGCCCCAGGCACGAGCACTCATCATGCCATGGGCAATACCCTTGTGAATCAGGGTACTACTTTCACAGGCTGACTTTAAAGGAGAAGACATGTATCTACTGCTGAAGGCTTCTGGATGGATGGAGTTGATCCATTTCCTCCTGCAGCCAACAATACACCAAATACCTGCCTGCAGGCTCTGTGTCAGAGGCATGAGGCAATCACAGAATCATAGAATAGTTTGAGTTGGAAGGGACCTTTAAAGGTCATCTAGTCCTATCCCCCTGCAATGACCAGGGACATCTTCAATTAGATTAGGTTCCTCAGAGCCCCATCCAACCTGCCTTGAATATTTCCAGGGATGGGGCATCTACCACCTCTCTGGGAAACCTGTTCCAGTGTTTCACCACCTTAATTGTACAAAATTTCTTCATTATATGTAGTCTGAATCTACCTTCTTTTAGTTTAAAACCATTACCCCTTGTCCCATTGCAACAGGCCCTGCTAAAAAGTCTGACTCCATCTTTTTTATTAGCATCCTTAAAGTACTGAAAGGCAGCAATAACGTCTCCCCAGAGCCTTCTCCAGGCAGAACAACCCCAACTTTCTCAGCCTGTCCTTATAGGAGAGGTGCTCCAACCCTCTGATCATTTTTGTGATCTGGACCCATTCCAACAGGTCCAAGTCTTTCCTGTGCTGAGGGCTCCAGAGCTGGACACAGTACTCCAGGTAAAATGCAACAGCCAAAGTCATGGGCAGCTCTGACAGCAGTGACTGTGTCCAACAACTCCCGCTGCTCAATTGGCTGGCATGAGGAAGCAGCTGGGAAGAATGAGAATTCATGTCCAAAGCCAAGTCTCCACAGCATCCCAGAGTTACACTGGGTACGCAGACATCACATATTTGTATTGTGAAAGGCTCCTGCAAGCACAGAGGCATGTTTAAGAAGAAATGAGAAAGAAGGCTTACAGGAAGCAGATGAGCTTCTGTACCACATGGGAGGAGATGCCTTGGCTTTAGGAAGGAAAGATGAGTGATAAACAAAAAAATTAGAGGATCCTCTGTCTCCCCGGAATGACTGACCCAAGGCAGCCACTTCAGTGAGACACCTCTTGAGAGCTTTTAAAGGGACCAGTAATGACTGGTGATGACTGCAGCTTAGGAAGTGTGAGACTGGTATCAACTCTACCTAATAACGGTGAATTTAACTATTGCCAAGTAGTTGAGTGGTGTTTAAGCAGGTGTTAAGCAGCTGGGTGATGCAAAGATCTTGTTTCAGAATTACTAAATCTATTGTTTCATGTGGGCACCAGTGATACTGCCAGGAGCAGCCTGAGGAATATCAAAAAGGATTTTAGAGCACTGGGAGCAGCAGTCAGGGACTCTGGAGCACAGGCAGTTTTTTTGCCAATTCTCCTGGTCAAAGGGAAGGGGGTTGTTAGGACCACTCGAATCTGGCAAATCAATAAATGGCTCCGGGGATGGGGCATCCACAACTTCTCTGAGCAACCTGTCCCAGTGTCTCACCACCCTCAGTGAAATATTTCTTCCTGATATCTAATCTAAATCTACCCTCTTTCAGTTTAAAACCTTTACCCCTTGTCCTATCACTACACTCTCTAAAAAGATTCCCTCCCCATCTTTCCTTTATGCCCCCTTTAAGTACTGGAAGGCTGCTATAAGGTCCCCCTGGAAGTGTTCAAGGCCAGGCTGGGTGGGGCTTTGAGCAACCTGGTTTAGTGGAAGGTGTCCCTGCCCAGGGCAGGGGGGTTGGAACTAGATGATCTTTAAGGTCCCTTCCAACACAAACCATTCTATGATTCTATGAAAATTTAGGTTTAAGAGAAATTTTCTTCCAGCAACTTCCATTAAACAGAAGAGACAGAAATCCCAGAGAGACCGGGACCTTTGGTCTGACAGCACAACATGGCCACTGTGCACAGGATGCGTGATGGGACCAGAGACTGCAGTGAAGACATGCTGCTTTCGTGCTTTCTTAATTAAGCAGAACCAATATCAATCAGGCGACCAATTTTCCATCATCTCTGCCAAACCCTAGGTGTGAACATACTATCTCTTCTTGATTCAGCTGAGAACAGCAGCCTCCGAAAAGCCCTTGGTCCCTCAATATCCCCTCACTGAGAAGGGCTGCTGAGTCCTGGGGGGGATGCAGGACCATCACATCCTGGGCAGCACCATGGGAAGCAGAGGATGTTCTGGCAGGACCAGGCTGTGGCAAGGAGCCCTGGCCCATCATGCAGCAGGATGGTAAGGTCAGTCATCAAGTGGGATTTATACCTTGTCCTCCTAAAAGGCAAGACACTGACCAGCATTAACTAATCAGTGATTAAACTGTTACTCAGAAGCTGTAATTTGACATTCGTGACTTCTCTAATTACTACTGTCTCATTCTGCATCTTGCCTTCCTGGGGAAGGTTATTAGAAGGTCGTATGTTTTAGATAATAATTAGTTAAATCTCCTGCCTATGAATATACGACTTCAGATTTCTAATCTCTCAAATTCTGAATGTGGCTATCTGGTCAAACCATCCTAAAAAAAGAGAGGAAAAATAATTTTCTTTAGCAAAGGAAGGTATTGATAACATATACCCACAAGAGACTTAAAAAGAAACCCACAAATAGATTAAAGTAATTCATTAAGAACATTAATCAGTTTCGGACTATCACACACTGTAGTAATCAATCATTTTAATTAAAAGGAACTGTGCATTCTCTCCCTGTCTTTTACCTCAGCCCATCTTTGCACACATGCTGATCAAAGACGTCATATTTCAAAGATGCTGAATACAGTCTCTATAATCTTCATTAAAGAATTTTACGAAGCAACAATATCCTGTTTGTATTGAAGCGCCTGCCTTCTTAGGGAAGCTTTTGCTTTTGCTTAGGAGGAAATGATCAGATAATTGTCCAGCCGCTCCAGTTCCCGTGCTCCGCGTTGGGGAAGAGAGAAGACCCGACTGCCTTACAACGAGGTGTACTGACTCACCCTCCTCCCTCCGGGACAAACCTGGCTTTTCATGCACACTCAGGCAGGCGCCACCACTCCACTGTCCTTCCTCTGTCCCCTCAGAGAGCGGGACCCTGCAGAGGGTCTCCATTCTGCCCAGTATCTTTTCTTGAACAGCTGCCAGTAGCAGACAGCATGGAAAGAAAGGAAAGACAGGGAAAGACACAGTCAGGGAAAATATGCAGGGACATTTCCCCACTCTGCAGCATGTTGCAGATCAGGGACATCTTGAGCCAGAGGCAGTGTTCAATGGCTATAATGGAATTTTTATGCCATGCATTTCTCAAGTCCCTTTTTGAATCATGTAATGAGATGAAATGAATTCTTTCTTTTTAATATCAGCTGCTTTGTTCTGCAATTTTCAGGACAATCTAATACTGAAATGATGGGAAAGAATAAAACATTTTGGCTCTTATAATAAGAAAGGAAACAGTTTTGTTACACTCATCAATGTGTTGCAGTCTTCTAAGATTGAGGGGTGCTGCTACTTTCCTTTTAGGACCACAGAAAAGAAAAAAAAAAAAAAAGAAAATGCATTTGTAAAGTAGCTCTGTCTTCCTTTCCTAAAGTTGATCCCGGTATTTGAATACCTGCTGCTTAGCTGGTATCTGCCTCTGCCTATCAGCATGAAGTTTCAAAAGATGTCTGGCTTCAATGATATCTAAAGTTGATTTAATTTAAGACAGAGAAAGACAAGGCTGTAAAAGAGAGAATCAGTCAACAAGAAAGGCATAAGTCAAATGTTGTAGCAGGCAAGATTTTTTTCAGCTGTCCTTTTCTTGAGTAACAGGAACAAAAGGCATATGGATCAGTCACAACCGTGGTTCTTGCACTCCTTAAACTGCTACTCAGAAGGATCGCTTCATTTTTCACCACCCTACAAGATAGCAGATGGAAACAGAAGCAGCTGAGGTGGTTCAGCAGCACTTTCAAAAAGACACTGGTAGAGTTCTGTACAAGAAGATAAGTAAATCATGGTGTGAAAGATAAGCAGTGATGCGGCCTGCAAACACAGTAGGAAGAGATGCATCAATAAAGGGGCTCTTCTCAGTATGATTGAAGGTTACACTTGAGCATGCTGAAGTCCCAGACTGAAACTAGTGGGGCTAATTATATTTATATATGACCTGAAAGAACTAGAGAACAGACAAATAGAAAAAAAATTCTTTAGATTAATCAAAACTAGAAAAAAACAGGAGGAACTCCTCAAGGCAGTCCTGATGAAGTGGTGTGACAGCTAGGACACAAACAAATGCAAAGGAAATGGTCTGAACGACTCCTCTGCATTACGAGCTTGGAAATGTAATGTAGCCACAAAGGAAAAAGACCCACTTGTGTGGTCAGTACAAACTCCAGCTTGCAGAAACAGTCAAAAAGTTGAGCTGTACAAGGAACAGGACAGACAATTCTTAACTGGTAAGATCCCAAGGTAAAAAAGATGCTCAGCCTTGCCTTTAACACTGTGTCCGTTCTGAGCCTCATATCTCAAAACAATAGAGTTTAAACAGAGTTCAGAAAGGGACAGTGCAAATACTAATGGCCATAGCATAATAATGGTAGTAAATAATTACTGCATTACCGAGAAACTGAAAAGCCTGTGGCTGTTTAGAGAGCAAGTGAACAAAACAGGATATATTAAAAAATATTTCAGAAGGGTCTTCCTGTTCTCTGTCCTGTCAAAAGTCAAAAGCAAAGTAACATTTCAAGTGTTTGGAATGCAACATTTATCTAAATCTGAGACATGGAAATGTTCTCTTTGTCAGAATGGCTAAAAAACCCATGGATGTTGTTATTTCAAGGTATCAAGTAACCAAGACCCTTACAGAGTTAACAAGAGCATTTATAGAGCTAGTAGCACACACCAACATTAGGTAGAATAAAACAGTTAGAGATATAAACTTCTATCTTTCCAAGCTAGCCATTACCTTGACCACTGTAAGATTTTTACAGTTTCGGAGGCCACTAGGAACAAGCGCAGCAAAACAGCATGTGGTGGAGACACAACTGAATGAGCAAAGACTTGTGCTTCTGCAGCACAGTGCAGCACTCCCTGGACTTCACCATCTCCGATGGTCTAGCCACACCAGTGCATTGCTTTACCTAAATCAAAGAGTGCCAATTCCAGCTTCACATGGCTACGCTGAATCTGGTTGCAAGCACTGAAGACCACTGATCACTGCTCCACCACCCTCTCCACACCAACTCTCTGCTGTGCTCCACCCCACTGTGGGCACAGGCACTCAGGTATACCTGGTGGACCAGGTGGACATCTAGCCTTATTTCATATGATGTTCCCTGTGTTTCCAAATAGTGTTACTATGTCGATAGTAACTACCAATAGACACAGACTGCAGTCAGACTGTATTTAAGCCACAATTAGAAAAAGTCCAACTCCCTAGCTCCATTCTTCTGTTTTGCCACTTTACTGTTTATTTTCCTAATCCAAAATAAACAGCACTCCTCATTGCTACAATCCTCACTGTAATGCAGCCAAAATATTTTGCAATTTAATTCTGTGTTCTAAAAATTCACTGACTTCAAATGATCACACTTGAGGTTTCCTCTAGTGAACCACACAGCATTTGCAGACTGCAGACATCAGCTTGTCTCTGGGCAACCCATAAAACTCGTAAAATGGGAATTAAAGTGAAAAGAAGAATTACTGTATGAAAACAGATGGTGAAGACTGACAGCTGTTGCATTGTTTTGACAGAAATACTATGTGGATGACCTGAACATTTGTTTTGGTCTGTAGTAATGGCCTGAGAATGGGTGACATTGAAAATGAACTCTTACAGAAACTTTTAATCTATCTTTTATTTTAAAAGAAACATGATTGCCCATTTTCATTTAAACAGACATGGTTGCCCTATGGAAATGGGCTGGCTCACTTAAAGGGACTTTGCACAAAGTGTACAGCTCTATATATTTATAAGACTGTTCCCAGGTTTGCTAAAGTGCAAGTACACATCTCTCTTTATTGCATGAGTCTCAATACTTAAGAGTTAGTTAAAAATTATTTATTTGCACTAACTCTAGTGTGAACAAACTATTCTAAAACAATCCAGCCAGGGAAATCTCAGTGCAAAATATCCCAATTTCCCCTGCTCAAATAGCTGGTCCACCCCTACATCCAGCCCTGCAGCACACGCAGGTGAAGCCCCCTCAGTGCTGCTCCACGGCACAGCATATAAGCTGCCGATTGAAGGTAGATGTGTTTGAACCTAGGAAATCTCGGACACTCTTGCTCTTCAATTCTCAATGCTACTGTTTCTTTGTTTTCAAATACAATAATTACTAGAATTGAAAATAGGAAAATGATTGGTAGACCTTGAAAAACAATGCACTTTATGGGTCAAGTCTGTTCATGGACAATTTATAAGCAGAATATTGCTGGAGTTGTGGAACAAAAATAACAGCATAGGTACAGTTCCTACCATTAAAATCACCCTTTCCCTAGTATATTTTATTTTTCTATAATGTCTTCTCTTTTTCTCCCTCTCCCCACAAGCCATTTCTGTGCTGGCAGTTAGCCAAAGGCATGCAAGAATGAATTGCACTGTTGTGGCATTTAAATTATATCAATACTGAAATGCAGAATAGAGTCCTTTTCTATTTTATCTCTAAATTGAATGCTTTCACAGAGAGGCACTGTTATCTGCATTACAATTTGAGAGCTACATTAGTAAATCTTGAATGCTCTGAATTAGAGTATTCAACTTTTGAGATGGATGGTTGAGGTCACCACAAAAAATGTATTAAGCTGGAGATATGGCTTCATTTGGAGTGAACATGAATTTTGAAGAACATCTGCGATTCAGAAACCAAGCCTAAATTTCTGGGGGAACCCACATTCAGATGAATGTTACCCCCTTACTTTTTAAAGTAAAACTTTTTAGATTTTCCTGTCTAAAGCTATGCCTGTAAAATGATTCTCCAGGTACTGCTTCTCTGTCAGATGGGGAAATTATGTAAATTCCCACTTTTACACAACCACTGGAGCAGACTGAAAGTGCTGGCTGGGAGTGGAGAAGGTTCCCACCTCTTTTATGGCACAGTGTAAGTGCACCAGTAACGCTGCAAGCATATTGATGGGGCATGCAGCTGCTAAACAGCTGTATGGGTCTAGAGAAACAAATTAAATCTTCTGAGAGGTACCTCAAAGGCTTTATCCTCAGGACTTCAGTGACACAGCAGCCCCTCAGCATCCCACAATCACCCACGGACCCTTTTGGCCTTTAACTAATCTGGAAGTTTTTAGGTTTACACATGCTGAGCCATGTGTATCTCTGGAATATGCCTGGAACTGCCATGCTCTCTGCTCCTGAGTGTGAGGACAGAAAGGAAAGAAATTCCGCACTTTCAGAAAGCACAAACAAGTGCATTTAAAAGCTGTGTTTGTGGAAAATTTAAGGGTCATGATGACGAAAGGGTGTGATTACCCTGAGATAAACAAGCCTGGTTTTGGGAAATGTGTTATGAAGCATGGTCTGTATTTTCTTTATTTATATGTAGGTGATATTTGCTGGCAAATACCCAAAGGGCCACCCTTTCTTGTAAAAAAACAGCATGGAAAGACCTTTTACCTCACTTGGGCTCAGACGATTGTTTCTATGACCCAACTGATAGTACAAAAGAAAAGTTTTCCCACAATTAACAAAATAACTTATACTAAAATGTCCTTTGCCATTAAAACTTATTTAATTCAGGAAACTGATGTAGGTTATCTTACTGGTATAAAATGTGTCTCCAGTACCAGGACTATTTGATAAAGCTGACCCAGAAACTCCTCTGTGCATAGAAAAGTCCTTGGTTCAAAGAATATTGAAAAAGACCTAAGGACTTTGGGGACAAAAAATGAGCAAGGCTTTGTTTGCAACCTGTAACAAGGCAGATTTGAGAAAAAATGCAGACACCTGGCCGTGGCTGGAGATGGATCAAAAGCACTTGCAGCACAAGGAACCCTCTTCCATGCGGCTGAAGGAAGGTCACAGTTGGGGCTGGAGTCCCACCTGTGCCACAGCCACGGAGACCTGGTGCCCAGCTGGGCACCACCAGCTCTGCCACCTGAACCCTGGCAGGAACAGCAAGGGACTCTGTTGGAATTTTTAGTCCTTTTCTTCAGTTATCACATGCCCGTAGCTGATTTCCCTCTCTTGGTAGCTCCTTGCGCTGGAGGAGCTGTGCTGACCCTGGTGCCATGGCTGCCCTCTGGCATCATGGCTGAGGAGAGCAGGATGTGGTGCTCCCATAGTCATTGGCCCCCGGCAGCATGGTTCAAAACCAGGCTACAGCTCATCCTGGCCTCTCCCCCCATGAAATGAGATATTTTTTTGCCAGTGCGTGAAACTATCAAATGTTGAAGTTCAAAAGATCCCTTTTTCGGACCTGTGGAGAACACAGAAATACAGAATCTTTTCCCTTTAGTTTGAAAAATACGTATCTCCTGGAAGGGTTCACATCTGCTTTTCAGTTTAACAAAGAACCTTTATTATTGAATTGTCTGCTGGTGATGCCCATGAGGGAACCTGTTAGAGGTTTCAGGTGAAGGCTTGATCCTGACTGTGGGGATGAGGAACAGGTTATATTACTTTAATCTGAAGAAGACAGTATGCTGCATACACAGCATACGCTGCCTGATCTTCCTGTGACCAGGAACCTTGCCTGAAATTTTTTGTACAACATCAGATACAGATTTCTTTTTCCAAATAAATCTATGGAGCCATCTCCTAGCAGAAAGAGATAGCCCCTAACAGGGCAGGGTTGCAAGCTGTTGTTTCTCTAAGACCTCCAGCCTCACCTCTCCTCCACCTGTTAGAGCCAGCAGTTACAAACCAGTATTTTCAGTTGCTTATATCAGAGTCATGCAGGAGCCAGAACGTGAGACTGCTTGCCTGACAGGCTTGCACACTCATTTTCTATATGTTTACTGCGTATAAAAAGCACAACTTTCTGTAACACATCCCTGATATAACTGAGCATGTGATACCACCCACAAAATATCTGCCAAAAACTCTTGTGTTTCTCTCTTTCTTCCTGGCAGATGCCCCTCAGCTGTGGCATTTCCAGCCCGAGTGGGACCTGATAGTGTTGTCTGTGAAAGCAGTGGCCCATGTGACACATCATTATTTAGACTCATTATTTATTTTATTTGATTCATTGCATATTATGGGGCTGATGCTGTCTGAGCCCATTCCTGTCTTTAACAGAGAGCTGAAGTGATGTTTGCCTACTTGTGCAGATAAATTGTACCCAGGGAGAAGCACTGGCCCTCTCAGCACCTGGATGCTTACTTGCAGGAGTCTGCACTTGTGCAGCTGTAAATATGGTGGGATAACCATTAGCTGTACTGGAGGCTGGTGCTAAAACTGCAGCAGAGCTCAGTCACCTAACCGGGGTGACGACATGAGTTAGTTTGTCATCCTGTGCTCCCCTTCCAGTCACTGGAGAGAGACAGGTGCCTCGGCGAGTCGCTCCAGAACCCTCCCTTTGCAAAGAACACATGGAGATGTGGCCAGAGGCTCCTAGGGCAGCAACACCAGCTGGAAGTGTTTGTCTCTTCACTGAGGTTACCAGGTTGTGGTGGGAAATACAGGTGGTCTGAGGGCCCCTGGTCATTCTCCCTGGTGGCAGTGGTGTTCCCAGAGCCCTTGATGGGTCAAAAGTGGCAGATGACAGAATCACATAATTGTCCAGCTGATGCACGGGTCCAAGGCATGGATGGACTTGACATCCATCATGCTGTGGACACAGGAGGGGAGCTTTTTGCCAGGAAGAATGAGCTGACCACAAAGTGTTCCTGTGAGCTCTCCAGAAAGGCACATCATATGAGGGTGAAGCAAGAGCCCTCCTTTTGGCTTTGCCTGATTCCTTGTGTTGCATGCACATCAGGGGAGAAAAACTGATGGGAAAATTGCCTCCTACAACAAATGCAATGCTCTGATACAGGAAGATGCAAGGCTGAAGCAAATCTTTGTTCTGGGATTGTTAATGCAAGGAACAATTCATTTTCTTTCAGTACAATGGCATACATAAGAACTAGCTCCAGTGAAGCTAGAGCTTAGATTAGTGTGGGGCTAAGGATTGGTTATGAAAGTCTAATTGAACTTCCCCGAATACCAGTATTTTTTAGAGGTTCCAGCAGCTACATTGCAGTAAGAAAGACCTGAAATTTTACATAAAAGCTTGAAAATGGACAGGTAGGACAGAGCAGAGCAATGTAGCAATGAGAGTAAGAACCCAGTGTGTGACTAATATGGAAGTACCATGGTCCACAGAGGTGAAGTATCAACAGAAAGTAATGTGAGGTCTGAAAGATGAAGGTGATGGCACCGTACACAACAAATAGATCTCCAGGAACATTTTTTTATATTTCTTGGGATCCATCTCACCAAAAATCTTAATCACTGTTACAACTGGTTTGCCTAAAACCTCTTTGCTTCTTCAACAGCCTTATTGAAGCCAAAAAATGTTCTTGGATCACTGTAGAGAGCATGACTTCCTTTTAAATTGATAAATTATATAGCACAGTATCCTGCTTTCTAAACACTGCTAATGAAATGCTTCCAACTCCGCAAAACACGTGTAACCTCCCTTTGAATAGATTCTGTCAAATGTGAATCTGTTTTGGTTGATTATTGCCTGAGAAATTAATGTATGTGAAATTAAGAAGCTAGTCTGTACCTCAATCATTTCGCTGCCATGGTTCCTGGTGCTTTGATTTGCTCAAGCCACAGGTGCCCGCTGTGCATATATACCTGTATCAAATGGAACCTCAGCCCTGCATCTGTGTGGTGGGGTCCATCTGCCCTACTGTAGGCATACCCAAGGTAGTTTTACTGGCTGACATGAATATTCAATTCCAATTTGAGCAAAACTTGCTCAAAATACTCAAGCCTGCACTACCCTTTGTGCTCCTGTGGCTACGTTCCATCAATACCCTTGGTAGGTTGGACCGAGCTCAGGTGTGTCCCAATAGGCCCCATCTGCAGCTGGAACAATGGCATCAGTGTACCTGAAGAAAAAGGATGCTGTAGAAGAACCCCTGAGCTACTAAGAATGAAATGTATTGCACAAGTTTGGTAATTTGGGGGAATACCTTCTATCATTTATTTATTTTTGTCTCTTTTCTTCTTAAAATAGAAACATACCACTTTGCTTAGCAGCTTTATGAAAACGCACATCCATATTCACATGTAGGACATAACAATCTTACAAAAATGTCTGTTTTCTTCATGACTTACTTTGATTTCACAAGAAATCTCTTCTCTTTGTGTAGAGAATCAGAAAGACTGAACTTTTTTCCAATGTAGCTGACATTTTACAGTTCAGGGCTGAGAAACCAAGAGAGTAAAATGTATTCATATTGAAGTATCAAAAGGTATCCCTCTTTGATCTTATTTTGGCTAGGATCAAGAATACCCAACAGCTTAATGACACCTGTGGCATTTATGAAGTGGAGTACTAGAGAGGCTTTTGCCTCCAGCACTCCTCCTTGTTGCTATAAAATTTATAAGCTCTGTATTCTACCTGGACCAGAAGGTCTCTGCTCTCGCAGCATTTACAAGCTTTGCAGGAGTGCCAGCCAGGGAGTGAGGACCTCTGAAATCTTCTAGAAACTATTGAAATTCCAGAGACGTTAACCAATAAATCTGCAATTCTTACAACCTTCTTTGCATAGGAAATAGATTTCCATCAATCAGAATGTATAGGACACTTCCCATGGGTGAAATTAGCCCAACAATCTCACTCTAAAATAGTAAAAGGCTCCAGTCTGAGCTAACATAACAAACCACAGTTATTAGATGTAGCTAGCTTTGAGATAAGATTTCTGTTACCTTTCTTCCAGTTATTAGTAGCAACATAGAAAGATGAAGGTTAACCATGATTTTCGAAAGGTAGAAAACTCAGGTATGTGTTAGGGATTGTAAATGATGAAAACCAATGTTAAGCAGCCCTGACATTCCTCCACAGCTTCCCTGACTAGCAGAAAAATTTACAATGAATTAATTTGATTTTGATGTATGTTGAGGTAGATTTGTCATAACTGGCATGACAATAAAAAAATTCTTACAATCTTAACTGGGAAGGACTTCTGCCTCTTTGCAGCAAGACTAAGCACAGTCATAAAGAGAACCTTAAAAAGCAACACACAGTTCAGTTACAATCCTGCATACCCTGTATGATTCAGTGTCAGAGACAACACTGAAATAATGGCAGACATAATTCTGAAACCCATCCTGACTGTGAAACCTGTGAAGTGATGGATGTCCAGGAGAGAGAAATAAATTAAAATCTAAACTGCTTCTTGGTTTACTGCAGACTCTTGAAGAAAATCCAAAGCTTACACTGATTATTCTCTTAAATAATGTTTTAAAATATCTAGATTCATTTTTTAAAATTTAATTGAGTATTGCATTGGGCCTCCCATGTGATGCAGAGGAAGAAAGACCTTGACTACATTACGGCAGAGAAACTTTCAGATGAATAAAGTTGTACCTCCTCAATTAGGAGCTGTGGGACTGCAGGGGCAGCCAGACTTAGACTACGAAAAGAAACACCACCATCCAGCAAGGATGATTAATCTTAAGGTGAAACTTATCATCTGCAGTCTCATCTACCCTGACATCCAGGAATGAAAGCAGGACTGAGAACACGTCTGGCAGGTGAGCTGAGGTGCTAATTGTGTAAGAAGACATCAGCAGATTCACAGGCAGGAGAGACACCTTCAAAGTCCTCAGCCTGGAAAAGGGTGATGGGGGTGGAAAACATTTAGAGACATGAAGAAGGGGAAAGCTTGAGTGAAGTGCTGCTTCCTGTCACTCACCTCCTCTGTGCTAAAAAAGTATCTAGAGGTACAGCCTCCAAAGGGTCTGGCTGCAAATCACTTAGAAAAGCCAGATGGGTCTCCACCAGCCACGAAGTATCATCCTCCAGGTCAGCAGCAGCAGCAGCCTCTGGAGGAAGAAGCGTGGTTGAGCTTAGCTGGAGGCCCGGTAAAATGTGCCATGGTTTTCTACATCTTCAGTGATCCTGAGTACCTTATTTAAATATTTCCACTTTCCAGCAGACCTGAGAAATACTCCTTCTGGAGACCAGCTCCTGGTTATTCTCACATCACTCTGGACTGCACTGGAAAGCATACTTACATGGGACCCCATCCTCCCTCTGCTGCCAATAACTTCCCAATCCATTTGCCAGTTTCAACCATATTGGACAAAAGAGCGACAGTCTCAAAGAGGATCGAGATCCTACAGACTCCATAGAAAGCTGTAAGCTGCGCAGAGGAGACACTATGGCTCAGATACCCACACTTTTGAGTCTCGGCTGAGATGTGCAGCCAAATGGCTGCCAGCACATTGCTGTCAAATTACTCTTCAGGAGGAAATTGTACATATATGCAGGGACAAAAGAAAATCTCGCTATAATTCAGTCATAAAGCCAATCAAGCAAGAGACATAAATCTGTAGGAAACTAGGCTTTGTTAGAACAGGTGCTTGCAGAACTGCTTGTTAGCAAATTAAGTTTTCTAGCCATTCTCTATGTGTTGTTAATAATCTCCCTGTGAATGTTTATTTTCTGCCTGAATCTACAGACTGAAACAGTAACTGAAAATGCACAGGATAAAGTGATAACGTTAGCATCGCATGCTCCTCCTGATGGTGTACTTAAGACTAAACTCTTTAGTCAGGGTATCCCAGCTGGCTTTTCTTCCCATACTGGCTCAAATGGAAGTTCCATCTATGAGGAGTTAATAAGAATCGCCAGTGAAAGCATTAGTAGCTCTGCAACTGCGCAGGGCACTTTAGTCCTGAGTTTAAGTTATCAAAACCCATGAGCATGTTCTTAAATGTGTGCTTCAGAGTTGTGCTAAACTAGGTTACAGTCTTGAATTACAACCTAAAACAGTTGCTACTCAGTTAACACACAGACACACACACAAACAGACAGACGGACAGACACACTCATCCCCTACAGACCCCCAATGACTACCGATGCCTCTGAAAGGACAGAAATTAAAGGTTTCATGTTCACAAAGAAACAGTTTGTGGAGAAAAAGGAAGAATTTCAGGGAAATTAGAAGTTCACTGCAAGGTCAGAAGGGAAAATCATGAAGATATGATTTTGAAGGTAAAGTGAAAGCAGGAAAGCTAAAATGAAAAGGTTAACCCCCTTTGCAGACTGGGGGGACTAATTCCTTTTGTAGCCTTACTCAGCTCAGTAGGAGTAGTCCTGGTATAAGGTAATGTTTCCCCCAGTTATGAGTATCATAATCACAATTGTTAGTCATGGATGAAATGTAAAAACAAGGGGTATTTTCCCTTCCCCACGAATTTTGAAAAGCTGTCAAAAGGTATTTTATCTGTCCATTAGCTCCCATCACAGCCCAATTACAGCTCCCATCACAGCTCAATTACATCAAATTACAGGTACAGACTTTTTTTCATGATTGCATTGAAAGAGATGTCCGGTGTGCTAACTTGAAAACAAACTGTGAAAATGTAGGATGAGTACATAATGTACAGTTTCACATATAAAGTAAAATTTAAATTATGCACATACACAATTAAAGTTTCTTGGGATATAGCTTACGATCTTGCTAGCTCCTATTTTCTTCTTAAGTCAAAGAATTTAAACTCCTTACATTGTCTGTCATTTAAATGGGAATTTTAAACAGCCTGAAACTAAAATATTTCATCATTAGACTATCAGCTGCAGACAGTGGAATGAAAGGATTTGCTGCTGCATCACAAAACTTGCTCTGGGTTCTAGTGCAAAGCTTTATTTTTTGGATAACTGTGTCTCTGAAGACCTTCAGGTCAGACGTTGCACAGTATTTCTTTGTATTTCAGAGAACTATGCTTTGCCCTCTTGGAATCATGAGAAGGTAGAATTGTTATCAATTAGAAGCTGAAACATCTCCAGCTCTATAGGAAAGAGGTTTATAAAACTCATTAGTAGATGTTCCCAAGTATATTCATTATGCAGCTAATTTATTTTGAATGTAAGCCACAAAAAATGTTTAAAATCAAAATACAAGTTTTTGTAAGATATCCTAATTAAGTTAATTAAATTTCATAAATTGCTTCTCTAACATTTGTCTTTGCTGTCTTATTGACCAAAAGAACAATTTCATACCTGTACATAAAAAAAATATATTCATAAACAGGGTGAATAAATTTCACTGTATTTCCATGTCTTCTGAAAATGCTCAAACCCAGCCATTAACTTCTTTCTAAAAGAATAGCTTGCCATTAATTATGTGCTAGATGCGCAAAGGGACACCATAGCTAAAAAACGATGCGACTATAGAAATGAATTTTTGTGTGCTATTCCTCTGTTAGAGATTCCAGCTGTGCCTTTTGCCAATAATGGACCTGAAAGATGACAGAAATGCGTTAGACACAACAGAAACGCATCATTATAGAAAAGCCTGGGAAAAGGAGATATGACAAATTACATGGGCTAATTCTCAGCAGCCTGGAGTCCCAGCGGATCCCATGAAAAATGAGGCGTGTGGATTGACAATACGGGCAGCAGAATGTCTCTCTCCGGAAACAAAGACTTGATCCAGCTCTCAACCATTTTTACGTAACAGAGGAGCGTCTCACTGAGGCCAATAGTTGTCTAAAAAACTAGCAGGAATGAGATCAGAATAAAAGGGCTAATGTCCTTTTGTTTATTACTGCACTTGCAGGATATACGGACAACCCATGTCGGCGTGGTTGCTCCAGTACAACAATGCTGTGCTGAATTGAGGTCTGGGGCTTCAGTTGGCCCCTGGGCAGCAAATATGGGCAAAGAGAAAGTG
Organism: Limosa lapponica baueri; assembly: GCA_002844005.1. Lineage (NCBI taxonomy): Eukaryota > Metazoa > Chordata > Aves > Charadriiformes > Scolopacidae > Limosa > Limosa lapponica. Next base: position 309,314 of record KZ505989.1, read on the forward strand.
GGCACCGGCCACTGCTGGGAGCGGGGACCCCAACTCGTTTCCCACACAGGACAATGCTCTTACCTTGCCAGAAGTTGTTCTGCAATGACAAATGTGAAGGAGAGAAGTTCATTTCTTCTCTGGTACGGCAAAAACCAGGCAAGAAAAGATGGAACAGCTGACTCGGGATGATACAGAAAGGGAAGGGCAGCAGTAGGTTTTTGGGGAAGGACAGTTTTCTCTTTAATCCCTCATTTCACTGCCTGGTTTTGGTATAAGGTGGCACAAGTTTATTCTCTGGCAGTTTATGTTGCGAGGTCTCCTACGTTGAAGAGGAACTAGAGGAAGTAGCAAGGGGAAAGACGTGCTAATCCAGAGCAGCCCGGGCAGAAATGCAAACTAATAAAAATGATGATGATGTTAATAATAATATGATATGTGAAATAACTACAGCTGACTTATGATCTATTGATTAAAGTCTTTCATATGACAGGATGTCAGCCAGCAGAAATAGGAAATCAATACCTCATTTAACAGCAAAGAACGACTCAACCTCCTCCAGGCCAAAGAGAGACTGGGATGTTTGAACAGAGACAGTATGAATTTATTTGATCTATTTTTTGTGAAAGAGAACGGATTAGTTATACTAAATAATGTGTTTCCCTGAATTCAGCAGGGAGGGGAGTCTGTCAGGTAGCTTATGAGCAATTAGTCAGTCTAGACAAATAACAGCTGTGTTCATGCATTTCAGTGCATGTTTCTGGGATGTCAGGATTTTTGGATAAACCAATGTATTTCAACAACTGTAGATTCCAATAAACATGGATTCAACTACACATAACAAAGGCAGGAAAGGTGATGTTTTCAGGGCTTGGATATTATTTCTGTATTTGCTGCAAAATGCAGATTCTATCCCAAAAGTTGGATGTCTGCCACTGGCAGCTGTCAAGTCGCAGAAAATGTGCCTGTGAGGAGGTCCTGATGGAGCAATGCTCTCCACACTATATGTAAGTACATTCCTCCAGGGAGGAGAAGACAGGTGCATTGATTGTTCCTGTTATTTCCTGGGTCACAAGAGTTTTCTGATCCACACTACCAGACATGCACACAATGGGGAGCTGTTTGTACCATCCATTTTTATTGAGGCAAGTACTTTATTTCTAGGGGTTTTCCTCTAAAAAATGGTCTCCATTCCTAAAAATGAATCTTTGGTGAAAACAGAACTAGAAATAACTCATGCCTTTGTAATGGCTAGAGTAATATAGCACAAGAATACATGATCAATGGATGTGGTAGACTATCACCTGGCATTTTTATAACCAGCTTGCATACAAAAGATGTACTGCTTCATGAGTCCAAAGTTACTGAGATTCATGAAGGACCCAGAGGGAGATAATTCTGTGAATTGTGGGTTGTGATCTGTGGGCAGCTTATAGGAGTTATACTTGCCTTATTTCTCTTTCTAAGAAGAGAATAAAGTGATAAAAGGCATGAATACAACAAAGCAATTTGTAAAACTACATCGGAAAGCTCTTCACTGCAGCAGAAATATTGCATTTTCATGCATACAAACCACAAGTGATCTGCAGAGAAAACTGATTCTCTACAGTTTCACAGAAAAAAGGGGTTATACGTGTAGTCTCACAAGGGAAGGTTTACCTTGAGCACTCTTTCTACCCAGTATCTTCCCTGCTTTTTTTCTGCTCCCCCATAGCTGGCTTCTCCTTGTCAATCCTGAAGAGAGATCCTTCAAAGGAACACTGGTTACCTAGGGTGCAGGGTGCACGTGTGACAATGCAACTCACAGGGACATGAAACACAAGCACCTCAACAGCACTGAGGTTTGGGTGCTCATCCTTGGAGGTGAACTGTGATTACCTTGATTAAATTCATTATTTTATCTTTGCCCTTAGAACTTAACCTCACCATAGTGTAGCTATTGCTATTTCAGTTCCCAGGATGGTGGCACTTTGGCTTCCAGTCAATAAGGGGTTCAGGAAGGGATGGAAGCATTTCCACCACGTTCCTCTTCTTCTGTGTATATCTCCATCCTGAACACAGTGCTCCTCTCCTGAACAAAGCTAAATTCCAATTGTTTCTTTTCAAGAACCGGAATTAATGTTTTTTCCTTACTCTGTTATATAGTCTATACCTTGTTTTAGCAAACTTACCAAGTATTTCAGAATTTACATTCAGGTGGGTTTTACTTAAGATATGATTTACTACCAATACAGTGGTCCCCTGACAACACACTGCTGTAAATAATGTTTTCCTGCAGCCGTGTTGACAATCTCCGTGAAAAGTCAAAGATCAAAAGAGCACAAAAGCTAAATAACCTGTTAATAAAAAATACTAGAGCTAAAATTCACTGACAATGTATTATGGGGAAATCCGTATAGTCGTTGCAAAACCCTGCCTGTTCTCTGCTTTAAAAAGGCATCTGTCTCCAGAGCAATAAATTGTTCACAAAAAAAAAATTAAAAATAGACTATGGAGAATTAATTAATCCATAATTTCAGTATGCAGAGATTAGGATAAAAGCTCAGTATTATGAAAGCATACATTTTTATTCTGCTCATTTTTGTAGCATGCCCAACAAAAAGCTAAATTATTCTTGATTTATGCAAAAAATATATAAATTTAAGCTCACACTCTTGACTTGATTTTAAAGTTTTCCTACTGATATAGCTGTTTTCTATAACTATCAGTACCAAGTACCACATCCAGAATATCGTACATTCTCAGGTTTTGGTACAGCTAACTAATTAAACCCTACCCCGCACCCTTAGGAAATGCAATAGCCCAACCATGTAATAGGCTCACTAGTTATAAGGAAAACACCAGGTCTTTGGGGACACTGAAAAGGCTCCATTATCTAACTTGCCTTTTCTTAGCAAGTGATTAGCTAGCAAAAATGGTGACCTCAGAGTCCGTGTTCCCTGGTTTCAGGCACAGCTGCTGCAATTGCCCTGAGAGACACTGGCCACCATCAAGTATTCCCCCATGCTCAGGTCTCCAAGCCTGGTCTGGCAGGTCTCCATGGCTGGGGGAGTCCAGCCACACCTTCACCACAGAAGCACAATCTTCTTACCACTGCAGAAACTGGGGCATGAAGTGTAATACAGCACTGCCCAGTGAGCAGCTCCGTTATCCTTAGGACTCTTTGTGACTTTCTAGGATTGTTCTTGAAATGATACAGTTTAAATATTTCATGCTGTAGTGCAGTGTACCAGCTGACATCTCAGGAGGAATTTTTGAACTGATATAAATTAATTATTCCTCATACCCACAGATAATTTCTTTGGTAGGGTTGGACAATTTCTTTGTTAACTACTGTCTAAAAAGGACTTAATTTTTCCCTTCAAAAGCTATTTTTCAGTTCATGTTTTGTGTGAATAATTGTTTTTTAGTATTATTTTCCATAGATCAAGTATTTTCTCTAAGATTCCTTGAAGCTTAAGTCTCAAACACCAAAGCTAGATGTGAATACTTGACTGTAGTTTTGGATTTCAACCTCGGGTGGCATGAGAAACCAAGGAGCATGGGAAAGCCGATGTTTTCTGTTAAATTAATTTTTTTAAGAAAGAAGGGACAGGCAAGGAAAGAGGGGTGGGGGGTTGCCCTCTACATCAAGAAATGGATAGATTGTGAAGAGCTGTCTCTGAAGAATAGCCATGAGCAGGTTGAAAGTTTATGGGTAAGAAATAGAGACCAAGGCAACAAGGGCAACCTTGTGATTGGTGTCTACTACAGGGTGTCTGATCAAAGGGAGCCTATTGACGAAGCCTTCTTACTCCAGCTACAGGACACATTGCGCTTGCAGGCTCTCGTCCTGCTGGGGCACTTCAGTCACCCTGACATCTGCTGGAAAAGCAGTATGTTGAGCTGTAGGCAATCCAGGAGACTCCTCGAGTGCATTGAGGATAACTTCTTAAGCCAGGTAATAGACAGCCCTACCATACGATAGTGGACCGGACAGTCACCAATGCAAGTGAGCTAATTGGTGATGTCAAGACTGGAGGCAGGCTGGACTGCAGTGATCGTGCACTGGTGGAGTTCACAGTCCTGACAGATATGGGTCAGGCAAAGAGTAAAGTCAGGACCCTGAATTTTAGGAAAGAAAACTTCCAGCTCTTCAAGGAGTTAGTTAGTAGGATCCTCTGGGAAACTGCCCTCAGGGACAAGGGAGCAGAACATTGCTGGGAGATGTTTAAGGATGGTTTCCACAGAGCACAAGAGCTCTCAATCAATCCCCAGGTGTAAGAAATCAGGAAAGGAAGGCAAGCCTCTGGCATGGCTGAGTAGAGATCTGCTGGTCAAACTAAAGGGCAAGAAGGAAATGTACAGGCAGTGGAAGCAGGAAAAGGTATTCTGGAAAAAGTATAGGGACACTCACTGCCCAGTTGTGTAGGGATGGGGTTAGGAAGGCCAACGTGCAGCTGGAGCTGAACTTGGCAAGGAACGCAAAGAATAATAAGAAGGGTTTCTACAGGTGTGTCAGCCAGAAAAGGAAGGTCAAAGAAAGCATACTCCCCCTGATGAGCAAGACTGGCAAATTGGTAACAACGGACAAGGAGAAGGTTGAGGTACTCAACAACTTTTTTGCCTCGGTCTTCACTGGCAACCTCTCTTCCCACACCTCTTGAGTGGATGGACTGCAAGACAAGGAGTAGGGGAGCAAAGTCCCTCCCACTGTAAGAGAAGACCAGGTTCATGACCACCTGAGGAACCTGAACATTCAGAATTCTATGGGACCTCATGAGCTGCATCCCGGAGTCCTGAGGGAATCGGCTGATGTAGTTGCCAAGCCACTTTCCGTGATATTTGAAAAGTTATGGCAGCCACATGAAGTCCCCAGTGACTGGAAAAAAGGAGACATTGCATCCATCTTTAAAAGCAGTAGAAAGGAGGACCCTGGGAACTACTGACCTGCCAGCCTCACCTTTGTGCCTGGAAAGATCATGGAACAGATCCTCCTAGAAGCTATGCTAAGGCACATGGAGGACAGGGAGGTGATTTGAGACAGCCAGCATGGCTTCATCAAGGGCAAATCTTGCCTGGCCAACCTAGCGGCCTTCTGTGATGGAATGACTACATCAGTGGACAAGGGAAGAGCCACAGAAGTCATCTATCTGGACTTCTGTAAGGCCTTTGACATGGTCCCCCGTAACATACTTCTCTCCAAATCAGATTTGATAAATGGACTGTTGGATGGATGAGGAATTGGTTGGATGGTCACATTCAGAGGGTAGTGGTCAATGGCTCAATGTCCAGATGGAGATCAATGATGAAAGGTGTCCCTCAGCATTGATACTTGCACAAGTACTGTTTACTGTCTTCATCAATGGCATAGAGAGTGGGATTGAGTAAACCCTCAGAAAGTTTGTGGATGACACTAAGCTGAGTGGTGTGGTTGACATGTCTGAGGGACAGGATGGCATTAAGAGACACCTGGACAAGCTTGAGAAGTGGGCCCATGTGAACCTCATGAGGTTCAACAAGGCCAAGTGCAGGGTCCTGCACCTGGGTCACGGCAACTGACAGGCTGGGGGATGAAGGGATTGAGAGTAGCCCTGCTGAGAAAGACTTGGGGGTACTGGTGAATGAAAAACTGGACATGAGCTGGCAATGTGCGCTCGCAGCCCAGAAGGCCAACCATATCCTGGGCTGCAACATAAGAAGCGTGGCCAGCAGGTCAAGGGAGGTGATTCTGCCCCTCTACTCCACTCTGGTGAGTCCCCACCTGGAGTGCTGCGTCCAGCTCTGGAGCCCTCAGCACAAGAAAGACAGTGACCTGTTGGAGCAGGTTCAGAGGAGGGCTACAAAAATGGTCAGAGGGATGCAGCACCTCTCCTATAAGGAAAGGTTGAGAGAGTTGGGGCTGTTCAGCCTGGAGAAGAGAATGCTCTCGGGAGAACTTATTGTGGCCTTTCAGTACTTAAAGGGAGCTTATAAGAAAAATGGAGTCAGACTTTTTAGCAGGGCCTGTTGCAATGGGACAAGGGGTAATAGTTTCAAACTAAAAGAGGGTGGTTTCAGACTAGATATAAGGCAGAAATTTTTTACAATTACGGTGGTGAAACACTGGAACAGGTTGCCCAGAGAGGTGGTCGATGCCCCATCCCTGGAAACATTCAAGATAGGCTGGATGGGTCTCTGAGGAACCTGATCTAATTGAAGATGTCCCTGGTCATTGCAGGGGGATAGGATTAGATGACCTTTAAAGGTCCCCTTCAACCCAAACAATTCTATGAGACCATGATTCTATGATTCTATGATTGATATGAGAAGGTACATGTATCATATGCCATGAAAACTGACTCTCTGGGTTCAGCAAGGAGACAGGCAGCAGAAGCAGCTGCTCATGGACTGTAGATGGCACTGGGGAAGCACAGGGCTGGGATCAAACACCCACTGAAAATGAGAATGGGAAGATACAATGCTTATGGGTTTTGCTTTCACTACGGGCCCAGCCCTGGGCAAGGCTGACATGCACTGGTAAGTGTTAAAAGAACTTGCATCGTGTTACACTAAGTGTACATGCTGTCACGGCTGTGCAGCAGTTGGAAGTGAAAATGAGAAACTAATAAATCCGAGTCTACCTGCTCTGTGTCTGCACAGACAAACTCCCCTTCAGGGCCCTACCAACAAACCTTAACTTTAATAACCCTGCGATGTTCTGCAAAGCAGAGGCTTCCAGCTGTGGCAGTGACTTTCTACCATGCTAGAAAACTCCTAGCTAGACATTAAACTCCATTAAGGCTTGAGTTGGATGGGTTTTCTCAGGACAGATGTTAACTGTCCTTTTCCCGTCCCAGCTCAAGGGGGGAATTAGCCAAGTACCCCCAGGGACTTGTGAGCCCTGGGGTGTGCTGCCTGCATGGACCTGCCTGGACTTGCAGGACCAGTATTTTCCACCCTGTAACATTCCTGGGATGCACAGGGACTCTCCCCTGAGAGATGGAGAGGGCATGAGTGAGAAAAATGCAGCCAAAGGCGTCATTACCTTTGGGATTTTCTAAAAAACTCATGCAATGTCAGCAGTTAAAGCCATAAAGTGATCTCTGAAAGCTTTGCTCATTTATTACCCAAATCAGTAACATCTTTTCTAAGGAGGAAGTAAATCACTGTTAGTTTTCTTCTTTCCTGTGGTAGAACAAAGGGCTGTTGAGGAGAATTTTTGTGGGGGCTGGTGAACTTGCTTGACAAAGATACAAGGCTAACTTTAATATATTGCTATTGCAAGCGGTGAGGAATGAAAGGTGTTACGTTGAGGACATTTATTAAAGAGCACCGAACCTTAAAACCTAATTTAAAGCTGCTAAATCTGATCTTTGGTTCTACGACACACGTATGAAATGGGGGAAATCCATCGGCTGCATGGCAGCTGCTGTGACTTCTCTGTGTGAGTTACTTCACCGCCACCACCAAAGCGCTTTGCTCCAGGAAAAGCACCAACTGGGCAGCAGTAAATAAAAGATGAGCACTATCTGCCCAGACCTAATTGCTTGTAGGTCAATTCTTTATTGTCAATTACATGACAGGAGATGTTCATATTCAGTCACCTCACACCCTACGATAACATTTAGACCAGAAGACCATATTAGCCTGCACCTACACTGCAGCAGTCTCCTGCATGGCTTAATGGCCGCAAAATAGTGCTGGGAAGGAGGTGATGGGAGTGGGGAAAGGAGGAGGCACTTGTAACTGATTTGAAACATATCTAGGGATGAAGCATCACAAATCTGGATTTGTTTTCCTTTTTGGCTAAAACTATTTTCATGTTCAGTTTTTTAAAGAAAACTTTATGTTGTCTACAGCCACTTTTCACCAGAGTCTCAGGCTAGGTAAAAACCTACTGGAAAATGTTTTGAAGGAAGACCTTAACCAGTCTTACAGAGACTCCATCAAAGCAAGTCTTCAGATTTGACAGCTGCAACAACAAAATTCTCATCTGGAAAATCTTATTGTATCTTCCAGATGAAATCAGTACAGAAGAGAGAGTTAACCTCTTCCCATATAACCTATGTGTCCCACAAAACACTGATACTTATTTTTAAAACAACTATCTACCTATGCCAAATATGCTCTCTAATCACAGGACTTCCAAGAGTATTTGCACATTTTTTCCCTTTTGCAAATGTCAAGATCACTAAAAGATTAAATGTAACATTTTATAATTACATCATTTTTGCCTCTCAGCAGTTCATAAAAAACCTCTTACACCACAGGAATTTTACTTTTCTTTTTTTTTTTGCCAGATTGTGAGATCAAACACAGCCAAACCAATTATCTACAATTCTCAAATGACAAACACGCAAACAAAAATATTTGCAGCAAAGCAAGGAAAGTGCCAAATTTCTTTGTAATGCAACAGACAAACAAGGGTTGCGGTATTTTTAAGTGCTTTGATTAAAAGTTATAACTCCCAATGGGACAATACGTCAGATGTTATTGCAAAGTCAGTTCTGCTGAATGAAGCTGAACCATATTCGACCTCTGATTTTGCAGCAATGTATGTCCTTATGTCACTACTTGTGACTATTGCAGCACAAAGCGAGTGTACCATGTGCTCAATTTGTCCTTTGGTTGCTTCGTAAAGCAGCCAGAACAGCCCCAGGAAGGCACAGCCACACCGTGAGATTCATGGAAGAGTTGGGAGAAGCTACTGAGCTTTCTCTTGGGAATATGCTTGCAGGACCAGCAGCAGGAGAAGAGTGGTCCCCTAAGGAGGCAGGTGGACAAGAAAGCAGCCTCAAGTGATGAACCTAAGTTGCAATGATGACACATCATCACAAGTTGATATGGCTTCATGATTGCGATGAAAGATCCATCTGTAATCAACTTAGGTGTCTGGAAATCTCCAACATCAATGCAAGTCTCTGGCTGCTCTAAACTGAGTACTGCTGATCTGAGGAGTGGAGTACATAGTTACGCAGAAACATCATTTATAACCTCATAGTCCAATTACACAATCACATTGCTATGTAAAGAGGGTCTCCACAGGGGGCTTGGTGGGCACGCTTGATAATCCCTTCATACATGCAATATAACGATCTGAACTGCCGATATGCAGTGAAGCTTGAAATGTGAAAACAGCACATAGAAAGTTCAATATGCAATTAACCATAGAAGCAACGCTGCCCCCATTTTTAGGAGCATTTACAATATGACGCCTGAGCTGATTTTTTTCCTTTTATGGAAAAGACAGCAACTGACAACGTCTCTCAGAGGAACAGAACAAACACAGGTATATTTAAGTCACAGATATGTGACAAAAACCGTAAGTGGGAAACAAATGATCAAGATGGTCAAGATTTGTGGAAGACTGGCTAGCTGAAAAAGGTCACGTAGACATGATTCAGCTAGTTGAGCAGGACCTTGGGAAACATCGGACCCAGCTCTTGTAGCTGCAGCTGTTACACGATAACAGGAGGCCTGTGCTCACTCAGGCCTGGGAAAAAAGGGAGTAGCTGCATGGGAGAGGAAGAGGTAGCTAACTGTAGATAATACCAAGGACGGAGTTGACATTTGTATGACTAACCAATCAGAATGCTGTATTATGGAATATGTATTAGCTAATTATAACAGAGCATAAAAGACAACTGTGCTATTCAATAAACGAAGCTTGCTGAACACTCACATTGAGTGTTGCCTGTCTTCCCTCCGTCGCAACAAAGATTTTCAAAAATTGACTATAATTTTGAAGATATTTGGGCTAGTCAAGTTATAACAGAGGCCTGTTTTTCAGAATACACTGAGTAGCCTTCCTCTGACAGCAATGTCACTGTGTGGTATCTCAAATCGGGCACCCAGGAACCATTGACATCTTCAATGATAGCAGTTCTGGATGCCAGTCACCAGAAGGATGAGGCGCTCAGAGGCAACACTCTGTGCTAACGCTGGACACAGTCTGCTCTTCTGCCCATTACTGTGAGACCTGAGTGCAGCCTGAGATCACCCAGATTCAATTTAAGCGGGGGCATATTGTATTAATTTTTAAGAAAGCCCTTTCAGGATTGTTCCATTTGTTTGTTAGGAAAAGAACGATGACCTGTGTGGGAAAGGACAGTTAAAACCCTGCCCTCGCTGAGTATTGCATCACTTCTAAAGCTGTGGAAAATATGTGCATGCAGGATAGAGAAAATCAAAAAAGTGAGAGCGGCTCAGGATGAGAAAAATTTGTGGGAAAGCTTCTGTCTTTGAGTCCTGATAGAAAGACTGACAGCTTGAAACTTTGTGAGATAATCCAGATTAATCCCTGTTCATCTTCTCTTCCTTTTCTTCCCTTCCCTCACCTCTCTCAACCTGCCACCTCCTCTCTAGCATAGCTCGTCTCAAATTCATCCTTTACTTCAAATTCTCACACATGCAAGTTTATTTCACTCTTCTGAATGGAAGCAAACAAATTTTATTTTCATGGCTCACTCTCCCAATGCCTTCTGCATGGTCTGATACATTAATTCAGATTATCATTCTGTGCACTTTTTGCATTAATTCTCAACTGACTGACCCTCTTCATCTGTAATTATTACCATGAAGGTTTTGAATATCATTAAACTCTTCTCACCGACTGCATTAACTTTAAAAGGTAATTTGATTAATTCTGCAAGCCACTGGTAGATAGAGATTTAACGCCTCATGGAATTTCTGCATTATCAGTATTTTGCAGCAACTAGATCTGAAAGATAAACGAAATCCTTGGAGACCAGATGAAAAAGGTTGGTTGTTTTTGTGAAAGATTTTAAGTAATTTCGTTAAGCTTTAAAAACAGTGTTCTAAATTGTTTTTCCCAGAATTACAAACAGATCATTCCTCTGCATTCCCCTGCAGTACTGATTTAATAACTTTTCATTTCTGTGAAACGCATATATTTCCAGAGCTCAGCCAAAGGTTCTTCACTTGGGAAAACACAATGACTGTGAGGCAGCAAAAGTTATCAACTGATAAATTGTAGAACAATATAGCCTGCCAAAATAGTCAACATGTAAAGACTTCACCTAACTTCAAAACTTCTTGGAGACCAAAGAGGCATGCTAATGCAGTCTTCAGTGACTGGTGTCATCTATAGCTGATGCTAGCATGTTTACATAAAAGTGCTGGAAGATGGTAATGGTGTAAAAGACGGTGCATAGTCTTACTGAGCAGCAATGTGTTGCATTAATGACGCCATGTAAGGAATTGCAGATAAAAATTCTCTAGCAGAGGTTTCCAATGTTTCGTCTGCAGGCATGTCTGATGGCTGTACTGGCAACCAGCTCTTTTCTGTGTGTATTACTTCAAGGGTAGTAGAAACCAATATTCATTAAAATTTCATAAATGTTAATAAAGGCTCAAATTACAGATTAGAGTAGGGAATTAGGGCTACATGCTTCTTTGCATGCTGTATATTGAAGGGCAGTGCAAATAGAAATGCCCCAAGGAACAGGCATTAAAGGAGAGGCAGCATCTATAGAAACCGTCCTTCTGACCCATGCTCACACCCGTTATCGCACATCAGCTCCAAAGACAAACTGCTAACCCAGTGAGGCAGAGCTGCTGGAGAAAGGATAAGTTGAAGGGATGGCTGCTCCACAGGGAAGTGCAAATTTATCCTAATTTCCATTGTATAGGAGAGTAAAACCCATTTGCTACTGTGACAGATGCTAATGAGGAGACTTACAAATAGGGTGAGCTGGTGCCGGGCAGTGGCAGTGGCCAGTGCAGGAGCAGAAGTATCTGGTCAGCCCCCAGAAAAAATCTCCCTAAGTGTGCATGTGTAGAAGGGTTTCTGCAAGGGCTGGAAGGTGCTCCCTTTCCATGCTTCCATCCCTCTGCTATCACTCTTTCTTCCAGCAGGGTGGCACAGAGCAGACTGTTGAATGACTGCAGATCTTTCTCGGCATGGAGCTGCTTATGGATGCAGTGGGGTTTTTTGGCTCTAGAGAATCCTTCAGAATTTGAGTTTGTTTCTTAAGGCTGTAGATCTTGCAGGTGCAAATATACTCTTCAGTATGTCATGTGGCTATAACAAGCACATGGCCAGCAGGCTGAAAGACAACTCTCTGAGGAGCTTGCTGTTGTCGTATTTATGTCATATGAAGTCTCTAGCTACTAACTGTAATGACATCTAATTAAGGAGAGTCAAGGAAACAATACTTAAAGATAAGTCAATACAAGTAAACCAAACTGCTGGGGCATGGGCACATGCACTGACCTGTCATTGTCCATCATCTTTCACTGTTAGTTCGATTTCTGGCATGGTTTTGGCATGACCATCTGTTTTTCTCCCACACAATGCTTAGGAATGGCTCAGGGCTTAGCATGCCAATGCCAGTTCAAGTAGGTTGTTGGATGTAGTCTGGTAGATTAGCTATACGTTTGGGAGCCATGTCCAGCCAGTTGGCCGTATGGCCACAGAATGGTCGTTGGCTCATTTTAGTTACCATGACAGATCCAATGATTGGAGGATGCAAAAAAGGGAAAAGGTGGACACATTTGAAAGGACAAAGTCAGAAAGATCTTCCTAGTCTCTGTTTCATGATTTTGCAGTCTGGTATCTCATATGAATTAGATTTTTTTTATTGGGCTGGCTCTGGAAGAACACCACTGCTTTCCTTCTTCCCCCAACTTGCCCCTTTGGCCTAGCAGAACTTGAAGTTTTGCCACTAAATTGCAGTATAACTCATGGAATTAAAGTTCTAGGAAAGAACTATTGGGCACTCTAAATACCACATCTGTAGTTTCATTTTAATTACACGCTGAAGACCCTAACTAGGACTACAGAGAAAACATGAGAAAAACAAAAGACGCGGAGAAACAAAGTGGTTTTTCTGAGGTCTAGTAATAAGTACATATTTGAGTCTTTCACAGCACAGGTACAGAAAAGGACCATGATCCTATCAAGTGCAGTGGTACTATTAAACACACAAGACATTGAGTTTTCAGAGGGCTGTAGCTGGGGGCTGATTTTCCTTTCTCTCCATACCAGAGCCCTGATAAAAAACCTCACCTTTTTCCCTAGGGTTTGGTTGCTTGGGCTCAGAGCCAAGTTAGAGAGGCTGTAGGTGTCCAGCCTCAAAGAGAGCTGTGGAAGCCTTAGCATGGGTGCATCTGCTTTTCTCAGGAGCTGCAGTTAAGCTGAGGCTCCCACCCTTGGTCTCTGCCCGAGCTACACTGCAGGACAGCCAGTGCCCTGTCTCCCAGCTAGGCTGGGTACAACAGTGGGAACACTCCTGTGCTGCTGAGACTGGTGACAATGGGAACCTGAAGGGCACGAAAAATGTGCACAGGGAATGCATTTTTGCTGTTTCTAGTAACCCAACAACTATGAAGAATACAGTGAAATTGTCAAGCAGGAGGTTTATAGCAAATAAAAGGAATGATTTTTTTTCCCCTACAAAATGAGTAATTGAACTGTGAATGCAACACTGCAGAATGCTGTAAAAAATAAATATATGAATTAGAAAAGGGGCTAGACAAATCAATTTACAGAGGAAAAATTCATACTCGTATTCCAGGCAGGTGCATTAGATGATCATTGTATGTCCATTCCAACTCCACTATTCTGTTATTCTGTTCTATTCTATTCTATTCTATTCTATTCTATTCTATTCTATTCTATTCTATTCGTTTTTTACAAGTTTTTTTGGAGGGTGATGTCAGGCCAAAATCTGGTTGTCGTATTTATGTTGAACAATTATTTAGTAATAACAGGGATTCATGGACACAATATATCATTTTAGCTCTTTGGGATAATGAGTATAATTTTTTCCTCTAAAACTAACATGTTTGCGTATGATAATTGTCTGCTCTGAGGTTTGTCTAGGAAAAACTGCTGTGGGAGTAAGTGCTGATCACCTGCTGGAGCAGAAGATAGCAGGGCTGATTAAATGTTGGGATGCTTGCCCTGTGGGTCTGCAATGTGAAGGTCCCACTCCAGCAAACGGGATCCACACAAAAAGCTTTGATGATGCAAGTACCAAAATGTTCAGAGCTTTCCATGTACTCGCTAGCTGTCCACCAGAAACAGCTTCAACTGCACCACAGTCGGTGTATGTTAAAACTACTCTTGTTTCAATCTCTACAAGTCGTAGAGCTAATTAAATATCTGTTAATGAGCCCTATCAATACAGAGAAACTGATCTACAGAAATAAGTCAGGATTTCTCACTGGTCAACCTGGCTTTGTTCTCAGCTCAGAAGAAGACAGTGTACATTTTTTCTGCTCTATTCCAAAAAAGAGCCTGCCTGCTTCAAACTGTGCTCAGAGGTCACTTAAATGTATAGACATGTCAGTTGCCATAAAGCAGTGTATTAAAATGCATAATCATACTTCATTTATTGTGGGTACCTCCCTACCTAAGCTACATGGTGTTATTTCTGCTTCCTGACTGGACCAGTTTAAATAGTGAAATAACAGATAATGGACAAAAAACTTCAGAGAAAAATTTTTGGATAAATAACACTGCTTTGATAAAATATTTTTTTATTATTAATATGTTTTAGGTCATTAATTTTCTGTGTCAGTGCAGTGAAATGGACCTAGGTTTTTTCCAGGCCCACATTTCTATTATTCTGTAATGTAGATTCCTGTATCAATCAAGTCTTGGAAATAGCAACGTGTCAGACATTTACAGACAAAAATATATACAGCAAATTTGCACAAATAAAACACCATTATCTTAATTAAACTTCAATGTTGTTTGAAATTCCTAATTTTTTAAAATGTACACTGTAAGCTATGTAGTGTTTCTACTGGACATATAGTTTATACAGAAACATGGTGCTCTTAAGTTCTCCTGAAAAACTCTGTATGATATTTGTAAGATCTGATTTATCAATAAATATATTCACGAGAGGAAACAATAAGCTCTTATTTCCACTGTCAAACATTCTCCTTTTTTGACCATTCTGCCATCACAGGGCTGGTGGGACCCACAAGAGCCCACCTTACCCCTACTGCCCTCTCAAAGCATATGCCCCTTCTCTTGTATTCACCACTTCATCTCTTTCCTTTCCAGCAAATCAGAGCAGAGACTTTCCCATTCACCTGTTATTACTTTCTGCATTTCTAAAGCCCTTACTACTCACTGGGTTACTTCAATGCACATCACATAAATTAACCATGCATCAGTTTCCCCCCAGTCACCATTTGGTGCGGGCTACAAAGGGCAGTTTAAAATTCTCTCCACAGCCTTGGCATCAGCTGGCTGGCAATGAATCCTTCCTTTAAAATCTCTTTGAGTATTATTATTATTATTTTTATTTTTAATGTTGCACTGTGAGTTATGAGCGTTGCAATACTGTATTTATACAACTTTAAAACATTTGAATGTGGAATTCACAACAGATGGCTTTTTGTAATGGAAGAAACATGAGCAAGAATTGATTTTAATATTATGTGTTGAATACACGTATGGGAAGGACTGGGCAATGGTAATATCACACAACCCATAATGTTTTTTAATGTGTTTTGTGACCACTTTGCAGACAACACCAAAATCCAAGCTAACATATACTTCAGGGATACAAAATTGCCACTAAAAATTCCTTTCAAAAATTTGTGTCCAGATGGGAGAGGAAACTAAACCAGGTTCCTGAGGTACAATCCTCTCCCTAGTCTCCCCTAAAGTGGAAGCAATCTCATCTAAACTATCTAGGAGCTTTTAAGTGGGTTTGGATACAAAGAAGACGCATGTAACTAACTGCTGAGAGAGCCAGAAGCAGGAAAATGAGCAAAATGTTGGTAATGAAGTGTTTATGCAGCAAACGTATTGTGCCATGAAACAAGTCCAGGTCTTAATTAGCAAAACATCTTCATCCATGACCAACACTTTAAAATCTGTAAGATTATTTACAAATAACTGAAATATTCAGAATATGCTGTTTGTCAAGATCTGTTTTTCATCCTGTTGGTTTTTAAAGCTCTTGTACTGTAAGAGGCAAGTAGATATTTGTTGCACTTCACTACCAGAGTCCGTGAAAGTAAGGTATGGATACAAATACCATCAGCATTAGGCATTGAGAAAACAAGAGCTTCAAGTCATCTTCGTAAGAGAGACCTTATCAAGGGAGTCACTGGGATTGACTAGACCCCAAAATATTTTTATCCCTGACCTAATTCACACACAAACCCTATGGAAATACATGCAGCAAGTTCCCTCAGATAAGGATTTGAGTGCATTAAGGGATGCCTGGATTTAGACATCATCTAATGTAAAACACAAGTGGCTTCATTTACCTCTGCCAGGATGGCTGATTCTCTCGATTTCACTTGAATGCTCATAAGCCTTTTCATCTTAACTACAGAGGGAGATTTTGATGAGCCACAGACTGCTCCAACAACCACTAAAAGCTCTTAATCTATACCATAGTAATGCTATTAAGCTTAACCTGCCTTTTCTGAACATTAGAGATATGCACAAACTGGCAAAAAATACAAGGAAAATTAATAAAATACAATGACCAGGGATAACGTTTGTTCCAAACATAACACAATAGTGGAAAAAAAGGGATTGAAGGTGATGGAGAAGATGTGATGGTAGACATATGGGTGTCACATGCTGTCACACCTATCTTTTCATATTTTTGTTGCTCTGAATGATACTGTACTTTACCAAATAGGGCACTTCATTACTCAAGAGCGAGATCTTTTTTTCCAGAAACTTCAGAAAAGGATTGCCTTTGGTTTTGTTCTGCATCTTGTCATCTTCTGCTGTGGTTACAAGTTGTATATTGCTATTTCTTAATCTAATGGCTAAATCTAATAACTGTTGTCCCTTCATGCTTACTTAGAAGGAGGATAGCAAAAGAACAGTTCCCTGATTCCAGATCTTTGGGCCTCAGAGGATAATGGCATTATCTACAAATCTGTAGCTTTTTAAAGACAAATGTGTTCCAATTTGTCAGTATTTTGCCAGCTTTTTCAATGCACTGACACCAAACTTATTTTCCTTAACGAAGTCTTTGCCAGGATGGAAATCAGTATTCATAAGTAAGAAAAACACAACAGCTTGCTGAGTCTCCTGACAATAAAGGAAAGCACAAAAGTCGCATTTTTATTAGTTGTATCTTTACGACAGCATTTAAATACACAGGTGAATTCCCAGTATATAAGTAAGTATTTATTACTAACACAATAAAATATTTATAGCATTGACAAGTCAATCAAGAACCTAGAAAATATTTAAAGCTTCAGTATCAGGGAGCTTGTAAATGAATGCATAAATAAAAAAATCATGCCTTAATTTAAATGTATTCCTAATTTATATGTTTTGCAGCTTTTAAATCATTTTAAGAAGTTAATTGAAAGCACAGAATATTTTAATAATTTAAAATGGCTTCCTTATTAATTTATAGGATTTATCTCCTTTCATGTTTGATGTAAACCTTGCACAGGTGAGCTGCTCCACAAATGAGCTTATAGGCCAGAAAACAACACAGGGAACAGCTCTTTCCTCCAGTCAGTAGATTATTTCAGGTTGCTCACAAATGTTTTCTTGGCTGGTAAAGTTTGACAAAGCTAAAGATCGAATGCATACCTTGGATCAGATACGGAACACGAGCCGCTTGCGTTAAAAGTCATGTAATCTTTGTTATCCTGGTGTTTTTGCAAGAGGAGCAAAATTTTAAATATGTCCTTTTTTGAAGATGACTCAATGGGAAAATAGCTGGGTTTTGCACTCTAGCTAAAACTTCCTACAGACGTCTAGTAAGTGATAGTTGCCACTCAAAATTCTTGCTGTGGGATCAACCTTTTGTAAAAATAAAGAGGGTGACTAAGGTAGCAGTTTCAGGTATCTTAGATATTTAAGCACAAAGTTAGCTAAAGGAATTTATGACAACACCTTTTGAAAGTGGGACCAAACCGGGAATTCCTTGGAGACGTCTCCCACTGAGGACATTCTCAGTTGCCACTAAGGCAGCTGCAGAAACGAGGTAGGTGTTGGTGAAGCCCAGGATAATCTATCTGGGGAAGGACCGTGTGAGAAAAAGATGGAAGGTGTTGGGATATGTTCTTGTGCCCAGGCTGGTGGCACAGCACTGGGGTGGCGGCAGGGAAGCTGAAAGCAGAGCTGCTGTTTACTAAAGCCTACCACAGCAGGAGACATTCAGTACGGCCAGTGGGAGGTACAAGCAAGCACTCTGCATGCAGTTGTACAAGGGATTAGGCAGGGCCATTAGCGGATGAGGAAGGGGAGTAGGCAGGGAATGCTGGAGGAGTGCAAGGCAGTGGCTGGAGAAAGTGGCCAGACTTGCATGCTCTCTCCAAGTCCTTTTGCCACTGCAGAATTAGGAGGATGGGGTGGCAAGGACCCTTTTTCTGCCTAGGATGGCATTTCTTACATTTATCTTTTCACACTTGAGATGCCAAAGTGAAATACTACTGAGCAGAAAATAATAAAATCACAGCCTCACAAGAACTAATCAGAGTTAGAAACCACAGAAAACAGCCTGGATATTCAGCAATTTTATGTGGGAGAGCCATTCACCGACAAGTTGTGAGTGCAGATAAACGGAGTAGTTGGCCTTGGTGCAAAACTGCTCCCACAGCAATCTCATCCCGTGTGCCATGGCGTAACTCATATAAACATCTTGTTCACTCATAAGGGACTATCAGAATCTCAGTTACACGAGATAACACAGAAAAAACACTTTTCACTGCAAGAGAAATCACACTTTGCAAAATGGCTTTCTATACCCTGAAAATCTACCTCGGGCTACCATCAGGGCAAAGGACGCCTCTGTCCCATCTGTGTCCCTTCTGCTGTCCATCCACACTCAAGCCTGGTGCAGGGGCACTAAACACATCTTCAGGGATGCTCAATGCGGCTGGAGGGGAGTGCAGCCTGCCCGACCTGCATGCGTCTTCCTCTCTGAACCAAGGAGTGGGAAAGGCACAAAAGCTGTGCTGAAATCATCCTGCCCCAGCCACTCAGCCCACACCAGCTTGACAGCACAGGCCAGGGATGCCGCTTTGGCCCTGGCACATGTCGTCCGCTGAACCCTGCCTGGGCTCTGCCTGGAGAGCTTCATTGCCAGTGGTTGGAAAGTGGGCAGGGAATTGCACGGTGGTACCCAGCTCACCATCACCAGGCACAGACTAGTGCCAGTGCCCAGTTGCCCCCTTGCTTATTAAGTCTTCTCCTCTTGCTCCATGCAAGTTGTCCTCAAAAAATGCTGGAAAACCTCCTGGAAGAAGGTGTCAATGCCGCTCTTGAAGGACAATGCCTTTCCTGCTCCTGTTGTCCACCATGGCTTCGGCTGCCTTCTCAGTATAGTGGAGACCAGCTCTGTCTGCAGTGCAGTAAGGTAGACTTTATCTTTTAATGTAAAAATAATATTAGTAGTATATACGCGCTGAGGAGAGAGCGCTGTCAACACTATAAATCAAGCATGGGATCTTCACTGGGAATGGCACTTTGATGGTGTTTAAATATTTCTTTATACTCTGAATATTACCTATTCAGAAAGACTGACTGTTATCTGAATTTTCTTCCTGACCGATCTTCTGAACAGCTTCCACTAATATTCTAAAGCAGCCCAGATGGCACCCGAGCATTTTGAAGGCTTTTAAAAGCAACATGTCCTGTTCCCAGGGGAAAGCACCATGAGAGAGTGGTGCCAGGCTGAGGAAAGACTCACACCAGCACAGGATAGGTCAACCCACTGATTTCCTGATGGCAAAGCAACAGGTTTGTGTATTCAGCTGCTAATAGAAAAAGCTGGATGGATCCCTCCAGCAACCTCAAAGCCCACCCCCTTCAGCAAGCACTGGGACTGGAGGTCAGTCAGCTGCAGAGAGCAAAAATCTCCAGCTTAAGGGAGAATAGACGCCTGGTTGGATCCGGTGACATTTGGTTTCTTGCTGCTTTAGATGCAAGACAGCTGGAGACGGGTGGTGGAGCTCGTTGTGGTGTGAGGCTGTTGCACCCAGGACCACGTTATCTCTTTGCACTGGGAGGGGAGCCTGGGTCTGCTGCTCTGTGCCAGGAGCTGCCGGCCAGCAAATGCTGCCGGGCAGCCTGTGGGGACGTGCAATTACACTCCCCAAGACAAAGCTGAAGAAGTGATAACGAAAGAAGCTTGTAGCTTTTCAACTGTCTTTGAGGGATAAAAGCCAAGAACCATCATTTTTTTCTGCATAGAGTGTTCAGAAGAATATGCTTTCAGCTCTGAGCTAATTATCCCCTCTCCTCTCCTCTTTGTAAGGGTGCCTTTGCTGTGTATTTCATTAAAAAATGAGTTGGGAGTTCCTGCTGCGTTGCCTGGGAGTTCATCACCATATCTCTGGGAATCCCACAGAAAGGGAAACTTCAGGGCAACTGAAATTGTCCTGAGATTTCTGCACCTGAGACTGATACCAAAACACCACTGCTGAGTGACGAGCCTCCTGCCTGGCAGACATGAAGGGTGACAGATAAGGCACTTGTAATCATGAGACACAACGAAAGTTAGTGAACATGGTTAGGAAGTTGATTTGGAGCACAAATGATCAACCTGTTATCCACAGCATGAAAGTGCAGAGAGCAAGGTCCTTTGGGGAGGGATTTTGCTCCAGCCAGAAGGTATGAAGGCAGGATGGCTGCAAAATCTTCTCTGTGCAGCTCCTAGCGGGTATTGCAGATGGACAGGACTGAACAGGACTGCAGAGCATGAAAGTCAACACATTTTGAGGGTGTTGATATCAGTGGTGTCCAGGGCTACGCTCTGCTCTGCATTTTTCCCACTGGTATGAGATCACCTTTTAACTTCAGCTGAGAATTAAGCTGGTGAATCCTGTCTCTGATTCCAAGGCAGAGTCCTTGGCAAGGACTCGTCCCAGCCAAGACACATCCTGAGCAGCTCAGGACTGGCCAGAGAGAGACAATTACTATTATTTGGGCCACTTCTCTCTATGGATTACAGGGAGTAGGTGATTTAGACAACTACATCCAGTTCAGCCCAAGCCAGGCAGGACAAATCTTCACTTTTATTGGGATGTCTTAAAAAATCTAACTTGACAGCAGTAAGGCATTTGATGAACTATATTATCTCACAGCTTTTTGTACCCCTCTGAATATATTCATCCGCTGTCTTGTCTTGTATTACCCCTGGCTCCGTGTTTGTGCAGTATCCAGTCCTGCCATGTGATTAGGGCTCCTCTGAACAACAGAAGAGCCAATAAATAATAACAGGCTGTGGCAGAAACACAGCATTTTACCAGGGTAGAAATTACTGATCACTGGGAGCATCTTTTTAGGCACATTACAAAGCTGAGCTCTCTTCAGGCTGTGGGTGAACCTATATTAAGTATAAACATCCCTGTTGCTGACTTTTGTCCTCCCAAGAAGTACAGCAGGATTAATTCTCTGCAGACAGCTCAGAGGCCTTAAAACCACCTTTCAAAAGCTCCAAGGGATAGGACAGCAAGAGGCATGTTCATCCTTGCTAGGTACAAAGGCGACAGATTTCGCTGTTGAAGCACATCCGTGGGGCTTTCTTCACCACTGCCACTGCTGGGAACCCTCTGGTCTGGGCTGGACAGCAGCGCGAGAGCAAAGCAGACCTCTGGAGAGTGCAGGAGGATTGTGATGTTTCTCGTTACAGCTTTAATTTCTGCCTGAGCACTTAGGAGTCCCAGGCCAGCCTAGAGCTTTTCTCGTGATTTAAGACGCTGTAATATACTTGTCATCCTTCAGGCTTAAATGCATCTCTGAAGTTATGCAACTGATCTTTACACTTCTAAAGTCAACTGGGAGCTAAAATCTTACAAAGTATGCTATATCCATTTGTATTAAAGAGAAATTATGTATGCTTTCAAGTCCACTTTTTGTTAGTGCAGAATATATCAGTTGGCCATATCTGTATTATTCATTTTTTCTAGACAGATAAACTTCATTTTTTTTTACTTCTCAGAATCTACCACTCTTTTTTCTGTACTAACTCAGAAGCAGCTACTAAGCTGGATGTTACCAGAAAGCTGAACATTATCTGAGCCTCAGAACAACCCTGTAAAGTGCTTTATTCTTGGAAAAATGCTTCGATATTGAAGTCTGCGGTCAGAGGTAAACTCTGACCACAGTAAAATATAAAGTAAAAGGAAAAGTGAAAAAAAGGGTTCTGGGAAGGGAAAATATCCTAAACTACAAGCATAAGTCACAGGAGTGAGTGAACAGATGGAAAAAAAACCCTACCAAAAGCCTTGAAAAGGACAATGTTTTCCTTCCATTTCCACCCTGCACAAATCAATTTATTGCACATGGGTTGTTCAAGTGTTAGATTCGCCCTGGAATATTTCTGACCCCGCTGGACTGCCAATTTCACTGTCTTTTTGTCACACTCCTGCAGCAAACACATATACAGAGATTTCATACTGCAGAAATACCAAAAAAACCTTAAAAAACAAGATAAAAGAATAATTGTAAGGCACGGGCTTCTTTCACCTAGCCCTTAACTTCAACCGCATACTCTTGTACAAATACCATTACTATTTGAGGAGCATCACCTTGCCTGTTTTTCTTTCCCATGCTCTCTGCCAGCTCACTCTTTCCCAGCTCTTGCCTTTAATGTTAAACCTCAATTTTTTGCCTCCCTGTGGCAGCAAGTGCCCAGCAGGTGTGTGCAGTGGGGTACGACCCAGCTGGGTGGCTTAAATACTGCTCTCGTGCAGTGCCATAGTCATTGCTGAAGATAAAAAGCTACCTGTCTCTAGTTCTGCTTCATCTGTTGGGATGCTTTGCCTACATAGAAAAGTTACCTGCAAAGTTACAGGTTTTCATATTTCTCCTGGAGAGGCAGCCCAGGCTGTTTCCAGGCAGTAATGCTACAGCCGATGGAGTGGCTATAGGAAACAGCCAGAAACTCTCTGCAAGGATCAAACGGTCCCCAAAGCCTGAATACCATTTCATTAGGGGCACTCAGCAAGATGGAAATCAAGAGGAAAGTTTCATCTAAGTCTCATTGTAATTCAGTGATGTGGAACTTAAATGTGCCTACAAAATTGACTTTGTACCTTTGCCTTTGCAAGGTCCTTCTTCAATTTACCCAGTTCCCTTTATTTTCTTAACATTTTCCATTTGCTGCTATGTCCTTTTTTCACCCTTTCATTTTCTTCCTCACTCCTGTGTACTTCTCCTCACAGTCCCACAGGAACTTAGGTTTCTATTCACTTAGAAGAAATATACATTTCAGACTGGTTTTCATGGGATAAATTCTGGATTGATTGAGACCTGTGGAAAACCTCATAAAAGCAAAAAGGTTTCTAAAAAACTAGAGGGAACAGGTACCAGCCATGATCCTCTGCCCTGTGAGCACAGATTATATCTGCCAGGAGGAGAATAAACCTCTTGCACAGAGTTGCTTTCGCTCTTTAAATTGGATCTGAATTCAGGGCAATTCTTTGTACAGAGACTTAATATAACAAAGTCCCCGCAAAGAAGTTGGCAAAGGACAAGGCCATTCCATGGAAATTTGACAGCAGTATCTGATACAATGGATCAAAAATTGGTTTCTCCATAAATGTGGTGCTGAACTTGAGGGAAAGTAACATTGCCTTTCCTGATTTCCACCTCTTGTTCTCTGTTGCACATTATGGTCCTCTCAATTTCTTTTTAGAGCAAAGACAGTTTCCACAGAGAGAAGTGGCTTCTTGGAACAGATGAAATATGTTTTGAGCCTGTACAGTGTTACGCATATATGTCCTTGTGTCTCTTGTCTTTTGCAATACCTGATTGCAGAGGAACTGGAGATATGTGACTCTGGGTTTTGGACCCAGTTGCCAGGATCAGGTACCCCAAATGGTAGGCACTGCAGCACTTAACTGGTAGATGCCTCCTTCTTTTCTGGATCTGGTCCAAATCCTTCATTACAGTTGCTTCTTTCAGTATTGGAAAAGTTTCTTCTAAGATTAAAATTTATCGCTTGCAAAAGTTCAGCCTTTAAAGAGTGGTGATGTGCATTACTCTAATGCCATGTGCTTTTTTCATGTTGCAAGAGTAATTAATGAGTGGCAGGCCTCCACATTTTGGCACCCGATCTAGACAATTTCAAAGATGAATTATGTTCATGTGCGAGAGGTGAGAGACTGAATTTTCTGCTATCAGTCCTGTAAAGAATACGCTTTCACTGTGCCAGAAATACCCAATTAAAAGCTTAAAATAAAAATAGATTTTAAAATTAGTGTTAAGCCTGCCAACAGGTCAATGCGGATGCTATTTCAAAGGCCTAGAAGAGTTGCCCTTCATGCTCCTCACGCTGAGGAGCAGGGACGTGGAGGCTTTAAACATGCCTTTGAAAGGGACAACTACGAGCGGCTCTCGGGCAGCAATATGACCTGGCTTGTTGAGCACGTCAGAAATCTGCCTTTTGTCCAGGGACTGCTTCATGGCAGCAGCCTGCAGAGAGCACTGCAGGCATCCCCTCCTGCGGGCTGTGGTGAGGCTCTCTTGGGTCAAATCAACTCTCATTTCACTGCTGAAAAGCAACACGGCCTCAGCAGTGACTGTGATTGGTTGCTCATTCCTGCCCTCCAGATGATAAGAAATCTGGGACTAAATCATCTACGCTACAAATTCTGGCAAATTCTTGAGCGTTTGAGTGTTTGGATCCAAGGATGGCAGCATCATCTCTTATCGCAGAAGAAAAATGGCCATGACAAATGGGTCCTGTGGGAAACTACAGAAGCAGATGTATATATAAAGGTGTGATACAGCCCTGCAGTCACACAGATTTTGTGTATCTCCCATTTTGTATGTGAGATGTGCACCAAAATGCTCAATGCTGCCAAGGCTGGAGCCATTCTGGACATCTTCCTGGCTCCAGGGAACCTCTGCATTAAAAACTCAGGTGTCAACAGACAGATCCATACAAAAAGATGAGATGGGACAAGGAGATTCACACTCTTGGACCAAGGTACTGATATTCTGCCTGAACTGCCTGAACTCCCTAAACTGCTCTGAGTTTTATGTGACCTTGAATCTACATGTAGCAAAGCTTAATACCTTAAGACACTCACAAAGTGAGAGAAAAGCAGCTTCTGACAGAGAAAGGGCAGTGGCCACAGAGAGCAAAGGGAGAGGGCAAGGAACCATCTCAAGGAGATGACGTGTGTATGAGAGAGACTCCAGTGATCTGAAAAAGCTGTACAAGTGGGACCTGGTAATCATAGAGGACACCAGCCTGAGCTAAAAGGATGCACTAAGGAAATGGTGGGAGCAGGTATCTATAAACTGTATTTTGTCCAGATCTCTTATGTTAGCTCAGGCAGAGGATAAAGGCAAAGGTAAAGAGTAGGTCAGGTAAAATTGGTTTTACTCACAAAGAAAGCTTTGCCTGAACATACATCAACTAGAAAATAGTAGGTACATGGTTATTTGGAATATAAACTAAAAACTGTTTTGCTGACTGGCAAGGACTGAGGCCTTTCCAGAAACCAGCAATCCAAGTATTCCACACTGCCACATCTGCCAAAGATGCAAACTGTTTAATGCGAAAATCAAAATAGTTTTCCCAATGAATGCTTGTTCTGCCTCTCCCATAGTTGTGAATTTGTCTGCAAACCATCATTTCCATTACAGTTTCCTTCTGCTATATGTGGACACAGTTTAGCTTGTAAAGTTGGTGTGGCTATACTACTGGAAAGCATTTTTAAAGAATAAGTTAGACTGATTAAAATCTCTGCTTATCTCTATTGAGGGTTTGTTGGTTTGGTTTGGTTTTTCTGCCTATCACTCTGGCTAGCCAAACTAAGTCATATGGGGAATTTGAGACTGAAAATGAAATCATATGCCTAAGACCAAATACTTTTTGGACCTCCTTCCCCTCATGTGAGTTGCTAGATTACATCACACTATTGCCCACTTCATCTAAATCTTGTTGCTGGTAATTCTAAATACCAGATGTTTAGGGCTGACCAACAAAGAAGGGCTGATGTTAAATAGTGATGAGGTGATCTTTCTCCTGGGAAACTTTCCTCCTGGCACTGAAAACAAGTCCTGAACCTTGAGATTTACAGTTGCCCAAAAGTTTGTTGTTAGCCTTAACTTGTAAACCCGTTGTATTCCAAATTTCCTCCATTTAAACACACAATCTGGTTTTGGATCCTACCAAACTCTTGGCTTCAACAATTTTTAATGGCATGGGAATGTCAATTCTCACTACTTACAGTGCAATAACATATTTCCTAGTTTCTCTTTTGAATCCCCTTCTTCCAGGTTCATTAACTATGTCCTTCTACTTGCCATTTAAACTCACTGATATTATTCCTATTTTATGCCTTTTATTGTGACTCCTATTGTCAAATAAATAACCCTTATAATTTTTAGTACCTTCATGTGACGTTTTCCTCCAATTGTCTTTGACAAGCAGATCTCCCAAAGGTTGTCAAAGACAACTTCTACTGGAGCCACTTACACTTGGGTCATGCAGTGACCCCCCAACAGTCTGGCAAGATGTACCACCATCCCTATCAGATGGTTTGTCCCCCAAAACCACAGACCATTTGCTGAACCTGCATCATACTAGAGTTCACTAGGAATGGGGCTAGATCCATGGTTTTGAGATGAATTAATCAGAGCACTAGCATGCCACTTCATAGGCCCTCTGGAAAAATAATGTAATTTTTCGTAGGAGAGCAAATCTCAGTACTAGGTAGCTGGCTGCTTTTCTGTGTGTTACACACAATCAGTGACGAGTAGT
>KZ505989.1:340202-384178 GCA_002844005.1 Limosa lapponica baueri
CTTACTTCTTCCAATTTTTCCTGCCTCTATTTTTTACCCATGCATAAACAAAAGTGCTGCAGCTTCTGGCTCTGTTTAAGAGTTCAGATAAAGGAGTGTGGACTACATAGCATACTGAATACAGACTCCACGTGCACACTTGTGACATACTCAAGTTCATATGCTTTATATGGTTCCACTAATGCAAGCCATAGATTTTTTCTTGCTGAGTTTGAATTATCTCCATTTCCCTGTTACAAAGCTTGAGCTAACCTCTCCTACTACAGAGGGATGAAGAAAAATGCATGAACTGTAGCCTCAGTATATCATTTTGCATTGAAAAAACAACCAACAAAACATTCCTCCTTCCCATTAGCTTCTAAATCATAAAAATCCACAGTACTAATGACTGACAAACTTCTGAAATTCTTCGGATAGTTCACATCAGTCCTCTTAAATTTGGTCAGAGGTAAGGCTGAGGTAGTCAGTGCCTCAGTCTTCAACAATAAGGTTTCCCAGGTCTCTATGTAGAGAAAGGGTTCAAGATGGAGAGCTGCTATCAGCAGTGGGTAAGGGCTGAAACCAGGATTATTCCAGAATACTTCACCCACACAAGTGCATTGGGATGTTATCGGCTGCACCCAAGGAAGCTCACAGCTGACCAATGCCTTTGCAGGGCCTCTATAATCTTTGGAAGGCTGCAGAGATCAGCAGAGGTTCCCAACAACTGGGGAAAAGCAGATTGCACACATTTTCAAAAAAAAGCAAAGGTCATTGTGAGGAACTACAGGCCAGTCAGCTCCTCTTTGGAAAATCAGGGAGTCCTCTGGGAGCATATTTGTGTGCACGTCAAGAAAAAGGTGGTGACTGGGAACAACTAGCATGAATTTACCCAGGGTAAATCATGTCTGACGAACCTGATGGCCATCTATGATAAAATAACTGGGCTTGTAGCAAGAGGGGAGCAATGGATGTCATTTACCTTGACTTCAGCAAGGCTTTCAACCCTGTCTCCCACAATATTCTTGTGTCCAAGTAGATACAAGATGGATGGACAACTATAAACGAAACTAAGTGGTTGGGTTGTGGGGCTCAGAGGGTAGTAGTTAAAATGTTGCACTCTACCTGGATACCTGTGACAAGTGAGGTACAACAGGGGGTCTATCCTGGAACATAACCTGCTTAATGTGTTTGCCAATGACCTGAACGAGGCAACAGAGTGCCCTTTGGTCAGGTTTGCAGCAGACACTAAATTGGGGGACCAGCTGATACGGTCAAAAGGAGGACTGCTATTCAGAGGGACCCAAACAGGCTGAAGAAATGGGCTAAGATGAATCCTATCAAATTCAACATGGACAAATGCAAAGTCCTGTACCTAGGAAGGAAACCTTGCAGTGATACAAGTTGAAGCATCTCTGTGGGAAAGGCTGTGGGGTCCTGGCAGACAGCAAGCTGCACATGAGCCAGTGGCAGCAGAGAAGGCCAGCAGCATTCTGGGCTGAATTAACAGGAGCATAGCCAGTAAAACAAGTGATTACCTCTCTCTGCTCAGCACTTATTAGACCACATCTGGAATATAATGTCCAGTTTGAGGGTCCCCAAAACAAGAACGGCAAAGACAAACTGGAGTTCAGCAGGGGCTGCCACTGGAGCAAGTGCTCTGAGGACAAGCTGAGGACCTGGGGCTTCTTCAGCCTGGAGAAGAGACAACATTGACCCCAGACCTGACAGTAGGCTCCCAGTACCTATCAGGAGGTCATTGAGGAGACAGAGCCACTCTGCACAGTGGAAAAGGACAAGGACAAGTAGGAGGACAAGAGAAAACAGGCAAAAGCTGAAACATTAGAGGTTTGGACTGGATATAAAGAGAAACTTTTTCCCCATGAGGAAGTCAAGGAGCGGGGCAGGCCACCCAGGGAGATCGCACAGTCTGTGGGAGGCTTTCCAGACCTGACTGGATAAAGCTCTAAGCAACCTCATCTGATCCCATAGCTGATCCTGCTTGGAGCAGCAGGTTGGACAAAACACCTCCTCAGGTCCCTTTCAGCCCGAATGATCCTATGACTGATCCTCTTGGATTAATTGCTACTGAATATCTCCACATCTGAACACATGAATCCTTGTTACAGGATTAGAAAGATTCAAACACGGGTAGTTTGGATGGAGCAGAAAGGTGGCAACAAGGGGAAGTGTGTTAGGGCCCACTTTGTCAGGACTGCTGAGTGCTTCCTATACATGGAAACACAGGGCACTTTGCACCAGAGCTACAGCCAGAAAAGTGAGTGAAAATTTTATACCAGCTACAGTTTGCTTGCCCCCAGCCTTTCCTTCTCACTGTAGGAATAAGCCCTGACAAGGTTACCCAACGTTCATTGAATCAGTGAATTGGCTTAGACGGTTGCCAGTGTGGATCTAAGAATATCTGCCCTAAGTTTTTTTTAGTACTCCAAATACTACAAACACACAGCCCAATTGCTTTCCAAAGGGATTATTTTTCTCTGCTGAAAAGCAGCCAGCTCCACAAAGCTGCCTGAACTCAGTTATGGTCTGAGCCAAGTTGATTTTTAACATTAAATAATGTTTCTAAATTGCTTTGGGGTCCATGGATGACAGTTCTTATGAATTTGCAAAGAAGAGTTTAACTCTGCAAGGACCCAAGTCACACAGGCAGTTCTTAGTCATATCTGCCCTAATTTTCAATGGCACCACAGACTTTTTGTGTGAATGTGAAGTATCAGATTACCATCCTGCCAACATCAAACATTTCAAAACATGAGTAAGTCCAATGAAAAATAATGTCAGCTTGAAAATAATGAGATTTGAATATGCTAATTTTCTATTGATAATTGCATTTTTTAGGTTCACTTTCTAAGCATCACCTTGAAAATAAAAATGGTTAAATCTTCACATTTTAAAAACTGGAAGTTGGTTTTGTGATGGCCCATTCCTCCAAGAAAAGGAGCCTAAGGAGAAATATGGCAACAACTTCCGTGTTGGTAACACAGCCAGTGTTTTGCTTGGGATAAACGCCCGTTTTCCTGTGGAGACTAAGGAAAGGCCTTTGAGAGATGGGCTGATCTCTGCCAGATCCAAGTTAGGCTCAATGATACTTAAAACCATTCCTGAGACACAAATATCCTTGACTTCTTCTCAGGATTGTCCAGTGATGTAGATGCTACAATCTTCCTCAGCAGACTCTACCAGAGCTTCAGTGTTTTAAAATGAAAACTAATTCTCCATGCCTTTCCATTTAAGTGTATTGCTTCTTATCTGGCTTACAAGCAATACGGAGAGTCTCGTTCCCAGGAGAGGCAGCAGAAAAGGGGACAGGAGAGTTCTGGTGTGAAGTGACACGTGGCTTCCATCAGCCGTCTCTTCTCTGGACTAAACACCAGTTTTCTCTCAAGCTTTTCTATTATGTCACATTTTCTAAATCTCTGATTATTCTTATTGTTTGCCTTTATTGCTCTCCAGCCTAATCTACTTGTTTCTGGAGGTGCAGTGCCCAAATCAGGACTGATTACTCCAGCTAAGTTTTCACTAGTTCTCAGTAGAACATACTCTTTTGTTATTTATTTGATGTCTAATATATATAATGGCTCTGCATCCCACAATGCTGGTTGCTTTTTTTTGGAGAACAATGACACTGCTGACTCGTGTTCTGCCTGACAATCACTGCATCTCTTACATCATTTTGTGCCGCCCAGAGGATTCTGCTGCTGCATTTTTGGAGTATTTGTGTAACAAAGTCACAGTTAAGGCAGAATCCTACCTATGTCCAGTGCTTTGCAGGAGCTGCTGCCACTGCATACAGCAATGCAATGGAACTTGAACAATATGCAGGCTCATTACTGTAGTTGTGCAAGTGGAGTAGCAAGGAACACGCAAGTGCAGGTGATGACCAGCTAAATCATGTACTGACAAGCTGGATGTGTGTAGCTTATGAAAAGACCGGCAGATGTTTACACAGACACATATAGCATGGTATGGAGGGACACGTACATTGGAGAATGTTCAAACATGAAGACAAACTCGACAAGCCAAACAGCTTGTGTGACTGTTGGCAGGAGACTGTATGCATTACATATGGATAACATGGTTACCCATTTAAAAAGTGCATGAGAGAAATGCACAATACAACATACATTGAACTCACTAGATGCACAAGAAGAGAAGCTGTAGCTGGGATTGGTTTTGTTTCAGACTGCTGAACATTTGGGCTCAGCATGTTCTGGTCAGTCTCCTGTAGAGTCAAGCTCAACACTTGCCATGCTGTCTGGATACCGAAAGCCAAGTGATGGGTCCAGTGCCAAGTCAGTTTTTTTCTGAGCAGACAGGTCCCCCACCTGGAAGAATTGAATTAGAAAGAGGACCTGGAAGAAGCAACTGTGCCTGGAGGGTGAGCAATGTGCCATGCAGCGCTTGCCACACCGGCAATGGCAAGTGCTAGAGCCGGTGGCCAATGGGAGGGGGAGGCTGGGAAAAAAGTAAGCAAAACTTGTTGAATTGCGCGCTACATGTATCAATCTTTTTTCCCACTCTGAAAGACCATTTTGAACTTTAAACCTGTCCTCCAGCTCCCTGTAGCCTTTGTCACATGTAGATTTAATAAGCACCCTCTTTAGTTTCTCACTCATGTCATTGATTTAAGGACTGGGCAGTTTTAGGCTCAGGTCAGAGCCTTGTGGAGCTCCTTGTTGGAAATTAAACCTTGGACTTCATTCTGTGAACAAGATTTCAGAAGCCAGTGCTCACCTGCCCCACCACAGTTTCACTTAAAGGAGAATTCCTTCTCCAGCTTGCTTCTTCATGAGAATTGGCTCTGAAAGCCTTATGTGACATCCCTTGCTCTCCCTCTGTCCACAAAGTCTCCTGCCTTTGTCCTAGGAGGGAATTATTTTGTTTTGACACGATTTGTTCTAGACAAATTGATGTTGGCTTTTTCCTGACACTGTATTACCCCTCCGTAATCCATTCCAAACACAGAAAGAACTTTATAAATACATAAATGAATTAACCAAATATTTCCTATCTAATCTTTAATGCAGTCTACTCACAGTTCATAAAAATATTTACGCAGAGACACATTATTGTGTTTTTCCTATCCTTTCCACATAAATGCTTAACACAGCTGCTCCCTGCGCAAATTAAATAAGATAATTCCCTGCAAATGAAGTAAAAAGCTGAGACTTAATTTGTGAGGTCAGTCACTCACAGAAAATCCTGGAGCAGTCTTTTCCTAATGCTGAGGAGGCTTTGGCTCCAAAAATTACAACTCTGATTTTGCCCCCAAACTCCTTTGAACATCTATTCAAGTGTTGAAAAAAATTTTAAATAATAACATCAAGTACCGGATTATGCAGCAAGGTCTGTAAATCTTTTTGGTGAACTTCAACAGTTTCATGAGTCTATTTGGAAGTACATAGGAAATATTTAATTAATCTGTTAATTTATTTATAAAGCATTAAAAAGGGTCATAGGTAGTTTATAGGCATGTAATAAAGACATAACTAAGTGTTAAAAGCGTATTTATCAAATCAATCTAATCTCCAAAGACAGGGCTTAATTAGCATTTCTACAAAGTCTCCTGCTCTTTCTGCCATCGCATTGTAAATGTTACGTTTTTCAGCAAGGCTAGGGTAAGATGTGATACTCTTCCTTGAGCATTTGTACTACAGCAGTAACTCATAGTTTGCATGACAGGATGCTGGGACTTTGATTAATATAACAACATATTTTATGGTATCCCTGGCAGAAGCTAGGAGAGATTACGATTTATACTGAAAAGTGAAGTCAGAATTCTTATTCAGAGCAGAAGTTTTAAAGATAAATGATACACTACCCTAGAGGCTTCTCGCAATGGTTATTGATTGTATTTTATTAGGGAGTGGCATAACTTGACCTTAAGAAATACTGCATACATTCAAGACACAATTTATTAGGTGGTTTACGTATCAAAGAAAAAAATCTCATGCTAGCATTCAGATATCAAAAGAATGCTCAGAAACCACATCCAGACATGCACTGTCCTCTGGATGCTTCTTGTGTGAGACTGGGAGAAGACCCACCCAAAGAGCTGAGGAGATTTAACCCTATCTCCCTAGGGATGTCGCAGAAGCGGAAGGATCTGTCCTCCAGCCCTCCACATAACCACCACGAGCCTGTAGGAAGGGGAGAGTCTCCAGTAGCCTACTGCCACAAACAGGGACTTTCACACCAAAATGAATCACAGGCCTCCCTCCAACCTTCAAACCATTATTTTCTTAAACACAGGAAGTATTTTTGTCTCACATAATAACACAAATGATAATGATGTAGTCTTTTTAGCAAAAGCAACTAAACAGCATTATGTCACTGCCAAAGAGCTGGGGAGTCAATGAAAACTAACACTGTGTATTATAAATTACTGTTTATTGCTAGACAAATAAATGACTGTCTTTGAAAACGGACCTACTTGTATGGTTAAGGTTTAAAACAGTGTTTATGATAGCAATTTAAGCTCTTAAAATATATGTTTTAAAAATAAAAAGACCCACTGTAATGTCTCTCAGCTGCATTTCTGCAGAATAGTCTTAAATCATTCCGATTACTTAATGCAGCCTGTAATTCAGCAGCCCAAATAAGTCAGGCTTGTCAACCACAGACCCAGATATATGCAATTGTTAAATTATGTAAACTTCATGTATATTATGAACTCTTCATATATCAAATGGCTGCCTTTAAAATTAATAAGTGGTTTTCTATATGCAAAGAGCATCCTGATTCCGTGTATCTGATTTTTTTTCTTAAAGTCTAATGTATTTTTGCACAGTCTGGGAATATGAGTGATCAAAACAAGGCTTGGAGTAAGTATTGTAAATTAGGAGCAATGGAAGAAAAAAAATGGATGAGCCTGTTGTGACACATCAAGCCGCACATGAAAAGCTTACCCATGTATGCAGTGAACATCCAGAACTCCCAGTAAAGTCAGAAGCAGTGATAAATCTGAGTCATCCCTTTGGCCAGTGCAGGTATCCTCTGCCCACAGAGACCCACTGCAACATTATACTCAGCTGGGCTACAGCTGAACCTGTGGGCCATGGACAAGCTCTCCTGTGGTCATTGCCAGCATGGCAGCATGGAACTGACTCTCCCAAATGTGACCAACATGGTTCACCAGATTAGCTGCCTGCCCTTTATATGACCAGTACAATTCAGGAACATGGAGGCTACCACATGGACTCGAGCCTTTGTAGAACAGCTGTGTTGTAATGTGGCTTCATGGTTTGTGGCAAGGAGGTTGAGGGAGGTTATCCTCCCCCTCTACTCTGCCCTGGTGAGGCCCCATCTGGAGTACTGTGTCCACTTCTGGGCTCCCCAGTTCAAGAAGACCAGGGAACTGCTGGAGAGGGTACAGCAAAGGGCTACAAAAATGATTAGGGGCCTAGAACATCTCTCGTATGAGGAAAGGCTGAGGGACCTGGGTCTTTTTAGTCTGGAGAAGAGAAGACTGAGGGGGGATCTGATCAATGCCTATAAATACTTAAAGGATGGGTGTCAAGAGGAAGGGCCAGCCTTTTTTCAGCGGTGCCCAGTGACAGGACAAGAGGTAACAGGCACAAACTTGAACACAGAAAGTTCCATCTAAACACAAGAAGGAACTTCTTTGCTTTGAGGGTGGCAGAGCACTGGAACAGGCTGCCCAGGGAGGTGGTGGAGTCTCCATCTCTGGAGACATTCAAAATCCGCCTGGACACATTCCTGTGCAACCTGCTCTCGCTGGACCTGCTTTGGCAGGGGGGTTTGGACTAGATGATCTCCAGAGGTTCCTTCCAACCCCATATCATTCTGTGATTCATCCCCCTCCACATGCCTGCCCAGCTCAGGTGCTTGGGTGGAGCAGTAGCAAGGGCTTCATATGCAGGAGAGCACTGCTGCTTCAGCCCTCTTGTCCCTACTCACATGGACCAGAGTCCACTCTTTTAAGCCAAGAACATGCTTGCCTTGCACAAAACAACCACTGAAGTCATTCAAAGTGCTGAGAAATTCAGCTCAAAAACAGCTTAAGATCTATAAAGACATATGCCCCTAAATTTCTCCCTATGACATACAAGTGACTGAACAAGGTATGAACCTCAATTTCACCATTTTCTCCATATTTTCTCCTTTTTCCTGCTGCAAGTCATTCTTCACACAAGTTTTTTTTCCAGGTTTCATGCTATAATGTTTGAATACCAGATTTCATTGAAGAAGAGAACAAATTTCCATTTGGTATTATGAAATACAATAGAATAAATAATTTCTGTTGTAATAATGAGTTCTTACCAAAGTTTCCTTTGTGCATAAAATGTATTACAGAATTTTAGGAAACACTTAATTTGATTAACAGTCTTCTACATTAATCCTTTGCTCAGTCACTCTTGAGAGCTGCATTAATTTTACAGAAGCTTTGCCAGGCTGCCTGCATGGACATGGATCAATATCCCAAAAGGCAACTATGCATAAGCTTTGATTTGTGACTTTATGATCAAGTAAGAAAGTCCATCCAATATGAATACTAATTGAAATACCCAAATCATTATGCCTACTTTTCTTGATTACAATACTTAAAACTGAGCTATCAACAGAGGCTGCAACCTCACATTACACTTTTGATATTGCTTCTGACTACGAATATGCTCAAAAGTATTTTAAGATTTGGTTACTGTCCCAAGTTTTAGGCAACACAGATCCTCTCAGTCCTGGAGGCCATTCTGGATTTTGTAGCATACACAACAATATTACACAGCCATACCCCTTTGCAAAAAAAAGCATCTCCATAAAGCCAGCACTACTATTCATGTGAATGGGGATGGAAATGGAGAAATGATCCTGTCTCCTCCAAGATGCCTGCTGAACGCTTCCCCAAGAAGTAGGGGCAAAGTTGCAACCACATAAGGACAAATCAAATGACCTTTTGTGTTTTCCAGTGAATCAATGAGCTGCTGGGCAGTCAAACAGTGATTTTCCTTCCTCAAAAACTAACCGTTTCAGCATAAACAAACACAAATGTACATTCAGATAGCCAAACTGACATTACTGGTGCTGCAGGGTCTGTAATTGCTAAATTTAAGCCTGCAAGCCAACCATAAAGAGTTCAAACCAACACCACTAGGTTAAGCACGTAGTTAGGAAAGAAAAAATAGATGCTGGCTGTAAAAACAGAAGGGAAAATGAAGGAAGAAATTAAGGAAGACCTAATGTTTGCAGAAGAGCATTTAGCTCCCTTCATGAAAAAAGCCTTGGGGAATATTTGTAAAACAAAGATTAGCGTTAGTGCCACTGTGCTTGGGATTTTGTTATTCAAGGTGACCTCTCTATAACTAACACCTATTTAATATTAAACTGGATTTCTTTGATGAGTATTAAACTGGATTACTTTGATGTGGTTAATGGCTGATATACGGACAGTTTTACTATTGAAATTTTCTGCTAGGTGTTGGGAAACCTGGAAGGGGAAGGAATAGGCTGCAGGAGCATGGAAATGTTGTGTTTGAATTCAAGTCTTGGAGATTTCTGTGGAAGAGTTTTCCCGTTTTCTGCTACGCCATCGCGCAGATGGGAATTGAAGATGAAGTACTGTGGAGACTTTAACATATTTCCTCAAAATGCAAATATTAAAATTAACTAGTTTGTTGAAAGATTGCTTTCACACTACAAATCAGTCCCACTGCACTCCTGGACAGCATGAGTGGATTCAGTATCATGTCCAGAACCTGGTGGAAGATTTAAGGACAATTTCATCTGTTGCTATCTTGTCTTTTGGGACTATATGGTGCTCAAACTGTTCAGACAATCTAACTGGAGGTATGTTGAAATCTGTTTACTCAAACTGATGAGATCCCCATATAAGGATATGCTACCCTGGTTCCCACCAGCTTATTTCACATGTGAAGCAATTTGGGACATTAAATAGGTGTAGCTTAGGCTTTCAACCAGGTTAGTTTTCTTCTGTGCAACCACAATTGCTTTTTTCTGTTTCTCTTCCTCATCCTTATGTTTTTGACTACCTGGCAGTGGTTCTGAGATTTCTTTCTTCCTACTGTCCTCTTTGGATTCAAAACTTCAATTCCATTTTTCATCATTCTTTCAGTTGCCCATGTCAGTTTTTATTTTTCCTTGTGACTGTTCTCTGAGTTGAGAGCTTTCTCTCTAACTGGCCAACCTCAATCTTCTTCAGTTTTGTTTCATTGCTTCCTCAAGGTGAATTTTGTCTTCGTGTTAAATCTTTTTGTCCCATCTCCACACATTCTCCACCTTGGATTACTGAGAAATAGGCAATTGGTAGTTAATCAGTGCTATGTGTCTCAGTCAGCTGTCTCATTTGCTTCAAACTGACCACCAGATCAGCATATCAGCTCCTGCACTCGAGCAGACAGTGCAGGATAAATAGCTAGGGAGGAAAGTGGTCAATAAGCTGAGCTTCATGGGCCAAGATCCTACTTAGAGCAGATGAAAAAGATACTCATAATAGAGGAGAGGGAGAACAGGGTGTGCAGCAGGATTTGCAGGCCAGAGGACCTGTATGATGAGCTTTTTCATGATGTGTTCCAGGAAAATGAAACTTCAGTGTTTGTAAAGCTCTTTAATCACTTAACTCCACATTTCAATCAACTGTCTTTTTTAACTGCTCTATTTCTAGCTCTCTGAGCACGTACAGCTTTTTAATGTGGAATAGATAATTTGATCCATTAAGTTTTATTAGTAGATTTGGCTAAATGCTGCTAAGCCCCGGAATAAAACCAGTGTAAAGATGGGCTGTACTGTGTTGCTCTGGTGGATACCATGGAAATTTCATACAGTTTGCTTCCTCAATCTTATCACCAAACACTACAGCTTTCTAGCAGTGCTCTCTAAAACAACTCGACCCTCCATGGAGAAGAGTCAGATTCTCCTCTACACTTTTGGCCAGGGAAAAAGTCCTGGGATCTACTGGAAAACAGCACCATTATGTAATGTTGTTTCATATCCCAGGATGTGATCGCTTTACACAGCATCCTCTGGCAACCCGCTGTGAACATGACACAAACAGCTAGCTGAGGTGAATCCTGCCTCTCCTGTTTTGTCCTGATTTGAGGTAGAACAGAACCAATTTTATTTTCAAGTAATCCAAAGACAGCATCTGTTGTTCATTTAGTGGCCAGCCCAGCCTAAACCCCAACATGTTTGCAACTTATGTCAACAGGAAAGAAACACAAATGTCTGTGCAGGACTGTGGTGTGCTTGTACACAACTATCCTTCATTTTAACGCTAGTGCACTGTGGTTTCACAGTTCCTTTCATTTAAATCCAGCTCCTACTGAGACTGAAAAGGTGCTCCTCTTTGGATGGAGGTGCCCTTCAGACTGATCCAGCTGTTACTGCTGGAGACCAGTTCCCCAGTTGCACCTGTAACTGATCCAGCACCTGGTCATGCTGAGAGGGACTGTAAAGCACTGTAGGAACTCTCCTGTTTCTAGATGCCTGGAACTTTATAAACAGGAGATAATCTGAGAAAGACCCAAAAGCAACCATGAAATAAAGTGACTCCCTTCTAATCTACACAACGTACTGTTAACATGGACGAGAGTAGCTGTGGGAGTGAAAACTACTTGCAGTGAGTAGAGAAAGGCCACTGCTGTTAGTCACTGGTCACTCACGCTTGGCTCCCCAGTTCTCTCAGCTCTGTCATCCTTGCTGCCATTTTGGTTTTTTTTAACATTGTATAAGAAACCTCCAAACAACTGATTGCTGGAGGAACTAAAACTAACATGTAGAAGAAAGTTTCCTCCAGGAACAGCCGGACTAAGGTTTGGGCTACGTTAGCCCTTCTCGAGAGCCTTCATTAAGCCTGAAGGCCACACTGCACAGAGGCAGAGAAATAGATCCTGTATAATGGATCCATGCCATCTAATATTCAGAATGGAGAATATCATGACATGAATCACATCTTCAGACTGGTAATAAAACACAAAAGCCTGTTGGCATGTTGGACTGAGTATTTAAACTCTGAAAAAACTCCATTCCTTATGATCTACTACACAGTTGGGACATAGGAGGAAGGATACCTGGGATTATTCTCGCAGTATAAATGGGTTGAAACATTACCAAAGTACTGTCAGCTTTTAAATGTAAATGAAAGATACACCAAAAGTTTTTTGAGCTTCCCATCTGTTGGGATGGGAGCTAGGGCTATGGGCAAGCTTCCAAACGAGAGAGCAATGCTGAAGGAGCAATGCAGGTAA
This sequence comes from Limosa lapponica baueri, assembly GCA_002844005.1. Lineage (NCBI taxonomy): Eukaryota > Metazoa > Chordata > Aves > Charadriiformes > Scolopacidae > Limosa > Limosa lapponica. Next base: position 352,424 of record KZ505989.1, read on the forward strand.
GAGGACTCTTCTCAGATCTTTGGGCCAATCAAGCATTAACTACCAAATAAAGACATTTAAACAGGAAATCTTCCATGAGGTAGCCTGGATTGACAGTAATGGGTATTTTCAGAAAACAGCTTATTGAAACCTCTTACACATGTTTAGATTTGGAAATCATCTACAGAGCCTGCACATTGTGAAATACAATGGATGTTTGTACCAACTGCAATTGTCTGTTTATTTGCATGCCACTGAGTATCATCAGACACTCATACAGCCAGCAGTGCAAGGCTGGGAAGACAATAATACAGTGTCAAAACCAAGTCAAATCATATCAGCACAAATGATACACTGCAAACCAAAATAAATTGAACATGAAGTCTTAAACCAGCAGGGAGGGCGAGCTTGGAGAGCTCACAAAATCAAGGAGCTTTTAGGATACTTCTAATTACTATGAGAAATTGCATATTAAGAACATGTTTGGTCACCCATGCTTCAGCTCATTCCCAGTCAGTGTGTATGGTAGGCAGTCAAGGTAATTGACACAAATACAAACCAGCTGCCAGCTCCCATTTTGGTCATGTTGGATCAATGCCATCTAGGAAGAGACAAATGCCACTGAAACTAATGCCTCCATTAACGGGATTAGCAGATTATTTAGTAGATTCCTCAGAGATTTCAAAGCTAGGGATGGTCCTGCTCATTGACTGCCAGGCCTGGAGAAAGAGGAGCAAATAACCCAGCAGTAGATCTGACATATAACCTGCTACGCTCCTGCTCATCCACCTATGCTGGATGCCTACGATGTTACTCCTGTGATGTTACTCCTTATACAGGAACCTGTTTAACTGACAAGTCTCCCTCTCCACAGCTACTGAAGTTGGAATTATCAGTGTTCTCTTCCAAGCTGCATTGCACACAGGCTAGGACACCTTCCCTTTAAAGTAAATACACTTGTCAATGCCTCTATCTTGTAGGCAGAATAAATGCTTTCAGCAGGAAACTTCTTGTATTTTGTTTCAGACCTTGGGGCAATATTTTTCTAAACATTTGAACTTTACATGGTTTTGTTATTTTTTTTCTGGGAGGAAGGGACATGGAAAGGCATCCTTTGAAAGCTGAAAAAAGTATTTTCACAACTTTTTGAAAGGGAACAGCTCTGAAGCTTGAGGTAAGAAATCAAATTCTTCTAGAGAACAAAGTATATTCTTCAATTTAGTTAAAATACCAATTAATTCTGTTTTGTAGAAGAGCCGGCCTCATTTACTGATTTCACTTACAAAACATTCAATTGACAATAGATTTTTCACACAGACACGGTTTGCTAGTTGTGATGGTGATTCAGTTAACTGCATTTATTCATAAATTTTTAAAGCATATTTTTTTCTTGTAATCAATTTATTCATCAACTATTGCTACACTTAAAATTTTTTGTTGCATTGTTCACTCTCTAGTGTACACTGGAAGTCTTCTAATGGATTTTTTTTCTTTTTCTTTAAGACAAAAGGCTCATTTTAGCACTTCATTGCCATTGTTTTATGAAGCAAATAACCATTCATATTGCTGTTATTATTATTATTGATTTGCAGCAGCTGTTGCAGTATCCTCCCACTGTTTCTGTCAGATAACAGAAAATTATCTCAAAACCTGGGGAAATACCAACATTTTCATGAGGAATGTGAACCAGAGATCAAAGTAGGGAAGAAATGCAGCATGCAAACCCCTGAAACATTCACTGGGGAGTTGTAGGTGTTCTTGCTTATCCATGTGGAAGTGCAAGAGACTGTGGACATGAAAGGTGCTTGTTGTTACATGTCTGTTGCTTTTCTTGTTCTTCTCCACTGTTGCAAAAAGGCTTGTGTGTCCCCAAGTAACATTTTCTGGGCAAAATGGAGAGAAACGACTTTCCACATGATGAAAATACTAATACTAAAGTCAAGTCTGGGAAAAGTCATACTGGGAAGAGGTTCTTAAAAAGATAAATAAGTAAATCCAATTTCATCGTTAGACCAGCTAAGGAGTACTAAGCTGCCTCATTTTTCTTTTCTTATTAAGTCAACAGTTCTCACCTTTATTGTTTTTCATTAATATCTGACTCATGGAGTCTCATTATTCTGTAAAACTCAGCTTCTCTCATTCTAAAGTTTGTTTCCCTTTGAGAGGAAGGAAAAGTAAATATCAGTTCAAAAGCAAAGGGTAATTTATTTTTTAAGTTATTACAAATTTGATATTATGAATATAATCTCATTACTCTAAGCAGTGTAGTAATGTTTTTAGTTCCTCAGGGTTGGGCTTAGCAGTCCCCTGAATAAAGGTATTTCTAGGAGAAGAAACTATTTATTGGTGTGATTCATCAGGGCATTAATTTTTCAAATGCACATAAAAATAAATCCTTAGAACTATTTAATACTGAAGTGCTTTTATAATAAGTGATTTTATTCAACAATAAATGCAGCTCTCTGTCTAAGTGCTATCAAGGGGAAGACAGATGATAACAATTCACATCACTACATACTGTCATGATTTTGGTTTGGTCCCTAAAATACATGTGGTGTGCAGCTGGAAACAGAAACCACTGCAGTGATAGGGCCCGTATTGCCTCTTCTGGGACACTCGTGCACAGGGGAAATAGGACTGCTTATATGGAGAAGGGAGGTGGGGGAAAAAGCACCAGATTTCTTGCAAAAAGTGTTCTATAGCAATATCCTTTAACATACCAGGTCAAACTGGGACCTCTGTCAAGTAAGTAAAAAGGTTTTGGTTGTGTGTAGAAGATTGTATCTGACCTGTGACGCAACAGGACAACTTTATCAGGCTGGAGTTGTCATTACAGCAGAATCACTTCTTGGCTTTTCCAGTATTATTTCATACTCTTACGTCCTCCCAAGGAGTTTTAAATCACATGAAACAAACTCCAGCTCCAACTCCCTAACTTATTCTTCCTTTTCCTCAGTGTTCAGGATGTTTCCTGAGGTGCTGAGCTCCATCCCTTGGGGGCAACCCCTGGGAGACTCCTCTACTGTGGGTGAGCATTCAAAGCTGGACACCAAAGATGAGGGGCTGAGCCCCACACTGCATTATTGCTGTATTTGGTGCATCTGCTTTGGTGTAAGGAGCAAGTTGCACATTACCTGTAACGCAGAACCACTGCTTTGGCACTTTATCAGTGAAGACCCCTGCACCAGACCCATGAGATCACCTGACAACATTCACAAAGATGATGAAATGCCCAGTGTGGGTAAGAAAGCCTGAGACTACATTACTTTATTGTTATTAAATATTGTATGGAAATAACACTTAGACTTCTGTTTGATCTTAGCTGTCTATACTGGCTTCTTGGACATACCAGAACAGCACCTAATGCATATTTCTCCTACCATATGCTAACTGTCTGAGTTTCTCCTTTAATCACTTTGAAATAAATAAGTTCTTTTCATTTATTCCTATTGTTCAGGGAATGAGACGATTCACTTCTAGCAAACACAAACCCAGTAATATGCATTTTTGGGGTGAAATTACGTCTTCCATGCTCTGCAGTTACTATGGTTACCATCCAACAGCATCCCTGCATGCATGGCTAAAAGAAACAGTGCAAAAATAAATGTCCACATTAAAACAAAAGGGGAATCCTGTACAACAAACAAAAGGAGCCTCCCACACCAGCCCTGGGAGGAGATGGGGTGCAGACAACTTCTCTTGATGCACCTTACCTACCCTGCCTGGAGAGATCCCTGTATAGCTTAGGCATCCAGACACCTCCCTATGAATGTGGCTGATGTTGATGGGGCCAGGGACATCCCTGACCTCTTCCCCATTCTGAAACATCACAGGGGTGACAACAGTACTCCAGGCCATGGAGGATTTGGAAGACCCACCTGTACAGCTAATGGCAATCAAATCTTCAGCTCTTCCCCTCCTAAGCGGGCTGCTCTGCCCCAGGGAAACACCAGTGCTTGGCAGGAGGTAACCGGAGACTAATGGGAACAAACAGAGGGAGCAAAACAAAACATGTCTTTCTCTGATTAAGCTGCTTGCCCAGGAGGAACAGACCTGAGTTGTCACCTTCCCAAGGGCTAAGGCTTTATATCACTGTGACCACAGTGAAGAAGATGGGAAGCTTTCCTGGGAGGTGAGGAGTGGGAGTTGCCCCACAGGCTGACTGGACCTCCGGGCAGACTGGTTATCTACAATACTCTCCAGCACTCACCCATAAACCACTGCATGCTTAGATGAACATTTACTTATTGCTTCCAGGCAAAGACATCACTAACAGAAAGCCATGACAGCTGTGATTTGAAGAAAGACCTTAGGATTGAATATTATCATTTTGACAGCTCAGCAACTAAACAGAAGAGAAAAACAATCCTACAAGTAGAGATATGCTTTACAAAAATCCCCAGTATTAAAAAAGTCACACATTTTGAACTTTGACCAATCAAGTGCCCTAAGAAACACATTGAGTTAATGGCTGATAATCCATTCCCTACGTACCTAACTTTCCACTCCTATAAATAACTGGCCAGAGAACCAACTCCATTGCAATGCCAGTGGTATCACTGGGCAAGTGAATAAATGGCTTTCTTATGGTATAAAGGTACAGTCATATGGCATGGAAGAATTCAGAATAAGTATAAATATGGGAATTGCTGCAGTCAGCAAAACTAAATACATTCAACAGCAAGCGGAGGGGAGAGACCAGGGTCCTCCTGGGTATCCGGAGGCAACTGGAAGCAGAACCTGTGTTGCAGCCTGTCCACAGTGACCAGTGCTGGGTTTCACCGCACACTGGCATGACGGAGGCTTCCACTTCTAATGTAGGGAAATAGCCTACATAGAATGACAATGCTGTGGAACAATCCAATTTATGTGAAACTTAGATGCTACCCTAGTCATAGAAGGCAATAGTGTTATCCTGCACCTTCTTACTCTTGCTTTTTCTATGAGAGCATCACTGTATCATAATTTTCAACGCTTTCACTGGGGAAAAAAATGCAAACTGAATACTACAGTCTTATGGTATTGAAAAAGAGTTCTTAATTACTTTCTTCTATGTTTGTTGATTTGAGATTGCAGCACCAAGAAGGTCATCGCATTTCAGGGTCACCTTTTTGTATCTGATCTACTAAGGTTGATTGAAAGCAGAGATCATCTGAATGGTGAGTTCTTCCTTCAGTGTCTATCTATCTCAGAGGTAAGGTACAATTTCAAGTACAAATGACAACAAGGAAGGTTCTGGATGTTTCAGATTCATTGTCCCTGTTCTTCATTAACAAATGATTGGTATGGGGTGGTGTGCAATGTGAGGGAATAAAATAGAATAAAAGTGCGAAAATGCATCCTGAATTCCCCAATGCTTCCCTGCTGTGTCCTTAGGGCATTTCAAGACCTGCCTTGGAAAAAGGCTTTGCATAATAATCACTGCTATGACTAGAGCGGTGTTTCACATTATATAATATGTACAGTTCACCTGATAAGCATTGCAAGAAGAATTACTTGCAATTAAAGTTTCACAATGTTCCAGGTTTTAGGACTTCTCCCTCTCAGCCTAAAAAAGCAGCCTCATCAGTTTTCTCAGCAGCTCCTCAGTAAAACACACTAAAGAGTAAGATCATTCTTTAAAATTCCCTCTAAATGATCACAAATCCATCATAGCAATGATACCAGTGGCTCCAGGGCTATAAGCAGCTCACCAGTGGAGCATTACTAGTCTTCAAAGGACTGCGACCTCAGAGCTGAGTAAAACCAGTTTTAGGAGTAAGATGAAGAATAAAGGCCAAATATCCACCCTGTTTAAGAGACTGAGTAAGGGATGTAATGTGGACTTGCAAGCCAGTGAAGAAATGGCAAGTTGCGGTAAATGTTAATGAAGACAAAAATGATCCCAAGAGGGTCGGAGGAAATTTTCTAGGAGTAAATCATTAACATCTTGCAATTTGGGATGTTGAGGATACTCCACACCCCAAGACCAAAGCGGACCCAGAAAAGCAATGGAAGGATGAGTATAACACCAGAGAAATGGATGGGTATTAGAACATTTTATGTATACATAACAATTTTAACAGTTTGAACTTGTGTTCATTGCAGTCATTGTAACTGGAATAATAATAACTATTTCATCAGGCTCTTAAGGCTTTAAGTAGGCTAAATTCTTAGCTTTACATTTGATGACGTAAAGTATTAGCAAGATTTTGTGTGTAACAGGCTGGTAGGGTTTCAAGCAACCTATTCTGTAGCTTAGATGAAGCAAGCTGGTAACAGTCATCCTGAGGATACGCTGCTAGCAGAGCGAAACATGCACATCTAACAACACAGCTGTGCTCTCCTGGGGAAAGGCAGGCATTGCCTTCCATTAATTCAGGCTCCCAAGCTGCAAATGGACATGGACAACACTAGTATAAGGGTACTAAGACAGCACATATGCCTGAAATAATTTAAGATAAGAATTTCAGGCTTCTTTTTGTATAGAGGGTATAGCAAAAAGCAATGAGATATAATTTAGGGCTGTCCTCTTCTCCCTCTTACCGATTTACATTTGGCTGAACTGTATTTAGAATTATTTACGTTCCATATTAAGTTCTCCATGAAAAATAAGTATGTCCTTTGAGTCCTAAATCAATTTCAAATACTACGGCAGGTTTAATCATAAAGTATAGTTTTGCAAAACCTCCAATATGTACATAGCTTGAATTATTTTTTTTCTTTTTAGCAGCATTTATTCTACTAATTTAAAAGCTAGTAAATAAGGTTAAGTATTCATAGGCAATAAACTATAATTCTTAAGTCATTAGGGAATAGTTAGTGCTCAATACAAATGCTAACAAGTTTAAACTTGATAAAACCTTTAAACTTGATATAACCTTTCTAGATTTAAAGTAATCAGCAAATAAAATGTTAATAAAAACTTCTGGACTGTATCTAGATTTCTTTTTGCATTAGTGACCTTGCTGTTACAGAATGAACAATAACCAAAATCTATTTTTCTCAAAGAAAAAGAGTTTCCAATATAACAAATAACAGTAAAGAAAGAAAATTTAAGTGAGAAATCCTCATTCATATGAACTATGAATGCAAAAAAAGACACTGCATTCCTGAAAAAAAATCAGCAGGGAAATAATATTAAATACTGTACATATGTTGAGAAATCCTCATGATGGAGTAATATATCACTCCATCAGTGACACTCCCTTATCAGATTTGTAACCATTTATAGCAGCCTCTAATCTCGAACAAAATCCTGACTATCCCATTGCATATGCAGGCTGCACAGTTAATACGTTTACTGTCTTTGTGTTTGGTTTTTTTTTGAGGTAGTGACAAAACGTGCCTGTATGGAGAACAAATCCTGTATTAGCAAATGTCATACACAGTTTGGCAAGCAAACTTCTGAGATGAGTGGAAGCTTTAGGGTGGGCTGTAGTGCAGCACTGCCAATGACCCGCAGTTAGGCAAATCCACTCATTTCTATGTCTACTCATCCTATAACAAAAGCATCCCACATTTCAGTTACGCCAAAATATGAGATGTTTTATGATATAAAACATCCGTGAATCTACGAGCCAACCAAACCACAAACACTTCCCGATGCATTTTAGTGCTGGATGTGATACACGCAGTAGTCCCAGCCTGTAGCCCACCTTGTCCCCAGAGCAGCTGTCCCCAGAATAGGAATGGGTTTGGTGGGTCCTCAGGTGTGCTGTTGGCCAGAGACATGCTTGCCAAGCCAGCCTGGGAGCAAAAGGCATGCTCAGCCATGGGAACTCTAACTTCAGCCTTCAGATTGGGCATAGAGAGGTGGAGGGCAGAGAGACCAAAGTAGACCTGAGGAACATCTTCTCCAGGGACTTTCTCTTTTTTCAGGTGTAAGCAGCTTCCCTGCTTGGAGGACCTTATGCTTATTTTGGTGCCACCAGCTGCAAACACCATTTCTGGTGATAGCAGGGCCATATCTCCCAGTCAAGTCCAGGCTAGCCAATGGTGATGCCATCCAAAAGTTAGCCAAGAGCTGAGCAACAAGCTTTCATCTGAAAATGATGGTAGCACCCCTTACTCTAGTGCCAGCTGCAGAGTGAAAGGCTGTTGTCTACTTAGGGAAGGAGACTGTTCACAGAAGGGCCTCATTATGATAACAGTGATGCTGGACATTCGCTTTCTAGGTACAACATTAGGTAGGACGTTCTGTTACTTCTGAATAGAAATGGCTGGGCATTTTAAAACCAAGGCATCCCATATCCCATCTCTTCGTCTGCAGCAGCAACCTCTATGCAGTGGGAGGGGGGCTCTGGAGGCCATCTCTGAATTACTCCAGACTGTTCTTCCCCAGTTCCCCGGTGGAGCTCAGACACATGTGCTTCACTTGCCATGGCCCCAGTCTATGGAAACACAACCATGCTGTGAGCTTCAATTACATAACTGCAGAAACAATTTTGCCTTGTTAATTGAAAATCACTATAGCTTTCTCTAGAATGAAAAAGCCTGAACTATAGAAGCAGGGGCTCCAACGTACAAATACTGATTTATATTCACAGTCTGCCTCCTCCTTGCTATATTATGAATATAATCCCAGGCATTCAGGATATTTTGTTTGCTTTGGTGAACAAATAGAGACTTACATGTCTGATATTTTTTATGATAAACTATACATGTATAATTCTTCCTGCAGACCCAGCAAAAATCATCTTGGATACTTTGAATATGACTGTATGCATGCAAAAAACCCCAAAACCTCAACCAGCCATGACACAGAGTCAGAACACAAGTCCCGAGGGATAGATGTGGGTCAGTAAAGTGAAGGGGGGTCATAAGCATCTTTCTTTGAGAGGCCGGTGCTACACCAGAGAGAGGAATGTGGCTCTGCAACATGTGGATGATTGCAGCGGAGAAGAAATGGTCAGTTCAGTGTGAGGATAGAGGTATGGGGAATGACACTACAGGATCAATAAAGTCTTCCTCCACCTCCCACACAGTGAAGCGCTTGCAGTGCTACACAGAACCACCAAGATCAATTTCTCAAGCTTTGCATTGCCTGCTGAAATCTGGGAAACACGCTGAGTTTTTGCTCACCAAATCCAGTAATGTAATTAACAGAGCAATGGAGAAAATAAGAATAAATCCTAAAAAATCCAATTGTATACTATCTATATAGAATTTTGAATGAATATATTATTACTAAATTGACATACAGTTATTATTGCAGCAGCACTCCTAGGGCTCCAGTCTGCCAAGGAAGCATTGGCTGTGGTACGATGGAAGAGAGAGACGAAGGGTTGTCTTCATTATCAATTAGCTTAATAGGGAGTTTACACAGCCATGGCAAATCCTTTGAGCAAAATCATTCTGCCAGTCAATACTCTACTTGCTAGTATGAACAGTCATGTATGGACATCATTTTTTCCACGTTTTCTTAATTCTACAGATGATGACAGTTTTTATTGTCATAAAGGGAAACTTTTTACTGCAGCATGCACTGAGCAGCAACACTAACTGTCAGGAAGAAGCCAGGAATCCCTCATGAGGAAGTGTTTTTCCCTAAAATGCACCATTTAATTGCACTTACAACTGTGAAAAATACATTAGTGTGGTTTCCTTTTGCGACATTTGTTAGTATAATTCTGAGCTGTTTGTCTCCATTTCACTGCTTCTTGTTGAACAAAGATATTTGATTAGCAAGATCTATGTTGCTTTTGTGAAACGTAAAGCTATATTTGGAATTAGGACCTTTTTTATTAGTATGCATTAAAATCTGTTATTGATCTCCTAGAGGTGCTAATATAAGTGTCTCTTGTAATACAAAAACAAATGAGATTCTGATCAGGTTCAAAGTGTTCAATCAAGGACTACCTAGCAGCATTTTTAAATGAAATGCAGTTTGTGTTTGGCATTTCAGATCAGCTATTTGATTGAAAGTCAGGAAGAATTCCCAGCGATACAGCATCTCTCTCCTTTCACTGGGCATCTAAAATGCATCTAGCATTCAGCTGCTGCATAATGTTGACATATTGTTTTGTTCAGTCCAGAGTACTTTGGCATTTAATGTATACTATGGTGGCTAACTTAAAAGAGACCACTGCAGTACATTCGCTTAAAAAGTATTTGCTAAACATTTTAAGCCTAACTTCTTTATGACTAAAGATTGCCATGTTCATTAACAAAATGCAAATGTGTAATGTATCATGTAATGTATCTACTGGTCTTCATAGAGAAGTGATAAAATAGATGAAGCTATAGTACAGTGACCTTTTGAGACATCAGATAAGCTCAGGGACCCACTGTGCAAGGTGCTGTACGTGGGGCCCTGAGAGATGGACTCTGTCCTTAAAAGCTTATCATTTATACTTGTAGAAGCATAAGGCAGATATGGTATTTCTGTCATAGCCCAAATGCCGTTACCAAACAGTGATGTTTTCACCTCACCTAAGTCCATACCTGAGGAAATCACTTTAGGGCTCCATACAGTCAATAGAGAGAAGTACACACTTTGAGGGTGCAGTTCATCTCATCTCTGCTTTGCAGAAAGCCATCTTTAGTAGAGAACACAGTGTCACCTACTTTTGCCAACTCTAACAGCCAGACCTCCTGTCTTCCCAGAGGTGGACAACCTGATGTGCATGGGCATGCAAGGTGAGGGGAGCACCCTCCTCCATCAGCACAGACTCCATGGGTGGTCGCTCATGTCAGACATAGACACGAGTCTCAGCTGTGCTAATGGAAATCAATAGTTCACTCTGGGGTGAAAACCAGAGCCCAGAGACACCGGGACTGTTGAACGGTGAGCAATCATGAAACCTCACTGAGGTAGCAGAGACCAGAATCCAGCTCTTTGGGAGGTTCATCTAAACTGATGAGATTTTAAACAGTTCACCTTTGGAATATATCTTCACAGAACAGTACAAAGCCTTCAGGTGAAGGACTGCAACTGTGACGGGTGGCTGCTGCATGCAGAGATTATTGCAGCCAAATAATGGTCTCAGTGGTTTAGTCTCTTTATTCGGATTTCCATTAACTCAATCAAAAAAAAAATGCCTATGTGGTATTACAGCTAAAATATATAATCAGACAGTATGACATATGAAAATACATCCTGGTCCTAAAATATAAAATTAGACGATATGTCACATGAAAATACCTTCTGGTCAAGGAAAAGCTCAAGCCTCAGAGCATGCCAGATCCTTTCCTCCAGAGCCAGCTGATACCTGCAGGGACATCTCCTGCACTGCAGGGGTGCAGCCACTGTGCCAGCAACAAGGCTCAGGCTACTTTTTCTAAACAATTTCTGATACCTCTAGATACCTTGTGGTGCCAGACTTTGCTCATATTTTACCACCCTGTTACATTAAGTGGCAATTAAAGGTGTGGGTTTACAAGTGACTCTAAACTCAGCATACCTCTATTCTGACTCTTCCCTCCAACCTGGATTTTGCTCCTTTTCTGAGGTCTTCCAGTGTATTTCTACTACCTCTTGCCATTACTGACTTCCTAACTACACAACAAAGCTCCTAAGAAAATGACACGAGCTCTCTGGCTGATCTGCTCCTAGTGTTCACTCAAGTGATGATTACTGCCAAATAATACACATTGTGAACACCTATGAAATACACATCTATGAACTTCATTTCTTGCTGCCCGTTGGGCTTAATGGCTATCTAACACCTGCCCTCCTCCAGTTCCCAGGCAGGTAATGGCTGGGCTGGTGGACAGGAGGACACTTATTTGTCTTATGGCCCAGAGCACCTTTCTCCCCTCCAGCCTGGCGGAGATGCGGCTGTGGGAGCGCTCAGCCTGCATGGAGCCAGCCCACGTGAAGACAGACCAGGGGCTCCAGATGTTGCTGCACATGGAGAACTATGAATCAGAAGCTGAAAGAGAAGGAAAAGTGTCTCCTGTGCTGGCTGTTAACATGGCCATGTGAATACACCCCAGGCTGGTAAAGTGCGAAGGAGGGAAATGGAAGAAAATACAGGTCCATAACTGGTGCATAGCATTTCTTCCCTGTTGCCGTCTGATTTAACATGTGCAGAAGTAAAAAAAATGATCTTTACTGCCCCATCAACACCAACAATGCATTAGCCCTCTTAATCCTCTTTCATTGTTACCTTATTTTAATGCTCCAGGATGATGAGAAAACTAAAGAACAGTGATTGCTGCAAGCCCCACAGAAAATCAAAGCATTAAAAGGTTTTCTTTACAGGTGAAATCCTTTGCCTCTACTGCAGCAAAAGCAGGTTGTGGTGGGACAGCACACTGCCAGCATCCCCCATGTCCAGGGGTGAGAGAGAAACAAGCTTTTTCTCCAAGGTCACACTGCCCTGCCTGAGAAGCGTGTAAGATGGCACCAAGCCTTCCTGGGGAGGGATGCCACAGCACGCTGGGTGCCAGCCTTGCTGCCCATGAGATCACCTGGAAAACACAACACGGCAGGATCTCTGATCCTGAAGGTCACCAGTCGCTAAATGCAAGAAGATGCAGCCAGATGCCTCATCTGTGCCCTCGTTTCCCTGCTGGAAGGTGGCATGAGCTGGAAACGTCAGGGCTGGAGTTTGAATTACAGGAGTGAACCAGGGAAAGAAAAGCCCTGTAGTTCCCAGCAGAGCACTGAATGGGGCTTGTTCCAAGCCTAATCAAACTATTATTTTCGAATAATGAAATTAAGATGTACCAATTTAATTTGTATTTTTTATGAACTACAAGTCAATCATTTGCCACCTGGTAACAGCATGCATTATGGCACAAAAGCATGTGACTTACCATATCATGCTGAAAGCACTTTACATATGTAAGAAAAAGGCTAAACTCACCCTTAAGCGAATTTCATTGAAACCAGCAACTTCAGGATTGAGCTTTACCCAGTTACAGACTTAGGTACTAACTTCTGAGGATGGCATCAATCCTGGATAATAAATGGTGTTCACAGAAAAACTAGGAAAAACTACCTGTTTGAATTTACTGCAGCACCACTGTAACCTGCTTCCAAACAGAACTGCAGGCTGCTGAAGTTTTGACATTTGAACACTTTCAATTAGTTGACACACTAGTAATTTGCCTGGTATCATCCTAAATAATAATACATATTGTGACTGAATTAATTTGGCAAGCAGCCAACTAGGAATTTCCAATTAGGAAAAAGTTAATTATGTACTTGTCACAAAATGCACTCTATTTATGGCAAAATGTGTTGACTTTAAGTCAATCTTGATATTTACAGTGAATTAAAAGTTACCACAGAGTGTAAGTATTTATGCTAAGGACAAATTGTCTGCAGGGGAAAACCCAAGAGGGAAGGAGGTGCCACCACCAGATGGAGGTGGATGGGTTGGGGTGGAGCACCCCATCGTCTCCTCTGAAATCGCTTTGCGGGCTGCCAACTCGGTGGAGAGGGGAGCCGAGCAGGGGCAGATGGTCTTCACCAGGAACTACCACAATCAGCCGGCAACATCTGAAAAGATGCAGATAAATTGTGGCAGACCCCAGCTGCGCCTTCGCAATGAAACCTGAGAGCAAACCTCTGGGTTACCAGGGAATTTCCTCAAAGATTCCTTTTGGGGATCAATCTCATTAAAGACTGTAACCAAAAGCAAGAGGGCGTTAATAATTTGCTGATGATACCCACTTAGGAGGAGTTCTGGCAATTCAGAAGAGAACTAGGATTACACACAGTAATAACCAGATGACCTTGAGGTCTGAACTAATAGAAATGGATGGAAATCAATTGTGCAAAGTGCAAGGCCATACACCTAGGGACTAATAATGAGCATTTCTGGTATAAGCAGAGAGCTCATCATCTGGAAATGGCAGAGGACAGACACCTCGATGTCTAGACAGACACTTGTAGACATTCAGAAGCACTGGCTGATCATAGAATCACTGCAAACCACCAATGTGAGGCAGAAATGGCACAAAAGATCCTAGAATGTATCAGAAGCATTTCCACAGAGATGGGGAAGCAGTAACAGCATTGCACAAAGAAATGGTGGGATGTCCCCCACAGTATTCTGCATGAAAGTACGGTATGCTTGCATGTTTAAGAAAGGTGATCTCAAAGTGGAGCAAGAACAGAGATGTGGCACTCATGATACTATGAAAGATTACATGTCTAGCTTACAAGAAGTGACTAAAAGAACAGAGGCTGTTTAGATAGCAAAGGGCAGTAGAGAGCAGATTATGATTATTCAGTATAAATACAATAGCGGGGTAAGAATTTGCACATTTATTACCAGGGAGGAAAAAGAGCTGGTTAAGCTAGAGGACACTAAAAAAAAAAGAGCAGGTATAGGTGTATTGCTAACATATTTATACCAAAAGTAGGAAGGACACTTCTAATCAACATAAGAACTGAGCACTGAGGCCACTAAGCTATCTGCTTTTAAGACAGGTGGTGATACAGGTATGGAAGAAGTTGCATGAGATGACTGCCTGCAACTGTGGGGGCCAGAGGCCCCTTAGGAGCATCTTTCGGTGCCTGAGCTCCATGGTGAGCTTGAACAGAAAGCCCTGGCATCCACAGAGACTTTTCCCATGTGACCTCTTGCAGACGCCACTTGCACCTAAAAAAATCCATAAATGAGTTGTTTTATAGTTTTTTTTTTCCTGTATGAGCAGAAACCTTGGCTTTCTGATGAAAGAACATAATCAAATTTAGTTGGTTTAAGCAAATTAGTCAAATACAGCAAATTAGCTGGTTCCACCTCACAGCCAGGTGACCTAAGTGGACTGAAATGTCACTAATTTATCTATAGAAAGTAGTAGTATTATTTAGCATTCCTTTCCAGAACTGTTTGCAACAATGGAATCCCAAAACTGAAGGTATCTAAACATCATAAGGATGGCAAAACTTTAGCTTAGGTCATCAACTTTTATCCTGACTTCATAACCCTGAAAATTCTCCACTGTCTATAACTAGGCAATATCCCACAGTGACAGAGACAAGTAGCTTTACTTGAAATTTTCCAAACTCAGTACCAGAAAAGTGTAACTCATAGACTGTATTATAATATTATTATTACTAATATAAAGCATGGTTCTTTTTCACATGGTTATATGAAACAAACTTTTCAACTTTAACTTCAATATATATCAGATACATGTCTTCCTGTCCATATTGCCTCCAGAATGCAAAGTAAAATAACATAATAAGCATTAAATCATCAAATCAAAAAAATGCATCAGCATCTTGTGTCGTTATGAGAGGTACTATACAGTACAATTTACAAGGTAATAGGCCTATTCATCATTGGCACATCACTCATTCCAGTTTCTCTGCTCAGATGATGCAGGGCAGGAATTTTGATGGACTGTTTGTCCCTGCTTTGATTAAGAATAAAACATGGCTTGAAAATAATAAACTTTGCCTGCCATTCTGCATCTCTGAAATAGCATTCTTGTGTTACCAGCAGGGATCAGAAGTACTGAATATGCTGATCACAACATTATGAAATCAAAAGTTGCACCCAAACCCCATCTTTTCTAAATTCACTGTATCAAGCTGGGATAAGGATCAGACAGACATCCATTTATCTTTGCACTTCTAAACTGCCCTGCTTTGGCAGCACGATAATCCAGAGGTTAATTGAGGACTCAGTGCACCTGAATTCCACTCCCTGCTACAGCCCGGTCATCCTGTATGACATTAGAGAGGTCTCAGGCTAAAGAAAATTATGTGCTTGAATACCTTCAGCAATCTACTTTTAGTCTACAGCAGCCTTCTTGTATACTGCATCTTTCTGACTACATCTACAAAGAACCTGCTCTGCTCTGTTTTTCACTAACTGGGAATGAAGATGAATAAGGATTGTGAGGCACTTGAATATTATGGAAATGAGGCTATAAAAAATCTTTTAGCAATAGTTTCTAGTGCAGCGGCAAATGGGTACCCTGCTCCGTGACATTAAGGGTTGGCCTTGGCATGACTCTCACTGGGAGGAAATGCTCTTGCCTTCGATGTGCTTTGGTAGAGATTTTGCCCCCACCTCTTTCTCATCTTTCCAGAGGGCTCTTTTACTTACAATGCACAAGATAACTGAGCCTGAAAGGATCCCACAAGAAGAGAACAACCTTCAGACAATGGTCTTTTTTTTAAAGACCTTGTTTAGTTGCTCTCATTTCAACAGTAGATAAGTTAAAGGCAGGTGAAGCGCATGGGTGTAAGACGCTCTCTTCGCCCCGGCTTGCTAACTGAACACAAACCCATGCTGTACCCACAGCTAGAGACAGCCATCAACAGGTATGAGGAGTTCAATCCTGCTGGTCCCCACACTGCTCACCTCTCAATGTCAGCCAATGCACCGGACAGCCCCATGTTAACCTGCTGACTCCACACCCTGCTTTTCTGTGCCCACTGTCGCCACATTTCCAGCCTTCTCAGTGTTTCCTAAATCACAACTCAAAAGCATTGTAATTCTACCCTGCTTTCATGGTGATAGACTCATAGGTTTCTTTGGCTCAGTCACTAAACCAATGTCTTTGCTAGCTGGAGAAGCCTCGAAGTGCCTGTGGCCACTGCAGGTGTCCAGCTGCGGGACCTAGGACTGCAGCATGATCCCCAGACTACACAGCATCCTACATGTAAATCTGTCCTGAAATATCATTTGAAATTTTCATTTCATGGTCTGTGGCATTTTAAGTTTTTCTTTCCGTTTTAAATATGCCCATTTCACAAAGCACAAAACCAAACTTCCTTTCATAATCCTCGCGCCTCCCACTGCAACTTGAGAATGGAACTGAGCCCTCTCTCCCATGAACCACCATTTACAACATTTTAAGGGGAAATGAGAGCTTTCTCTCCCTCTGCCTCTCAAATTAGCATGGTTTCAGGTCACTGTGGCCTCCCTTTGTATCTACAGTGCAGTCTCAACTGGTACTAAATGTGCTTGGGATGGCATGTCTGAAACATCAAACGGCTGGTTACTCTGAGAACACCCCCATGGCTCTGAATTCTCTCTTCCTCCAGGTGAACTGACCCACTCCTTTCTCCTAAAACAATAAATGATGTGCCTCTTGTAAAAGAAATGTCAATGCCAGAGTGCAAGCTGGAAAAAGTCACGGGCATCCTGACTGCATTAGGAGGCATCCGCACCCCTCCTGATGCTGCTTTAAAGGTTCCCGCGTTGCACACATCTCCTTCCAAATCCTTTCCAGCTCACTCACAAGCATTTGTTAAAACTGGCATATACAATTTTCAGTGAGGATCCAATTTTTTAAAGCTATTTTTCAGAACAATTTGTACTCTCCCAGTACAGTGACTACAAGACAAGAGACGCTTCATGCATTGTAGCTCCTGTTATGGTGTGATCTTCCTAAAGCTGCGAGACAGAGCAGTTGCTGTAAATCATCGTCACTTCCAGCACACGCTGTGGTACAGGCAGCTGATGTCAGTGCCATGGTGCAGACGTGAACAAGGGCAGAATTGAGATGCTGTGGTTGCTTCAATGGTCCCAGACAGGTGAGTAGGTGCCTGGTGGAGAGAGAAGCACCCACCCCTCTTGGCTTTGCTTCAGGCTGGGATTGGAATATGCTGACAAGAAGCAAGAGGGCTGAAGGATGGAAGGACTGTACTACAGATGGACATGCCTGCTAAGCTCCAACATAGAGAGGAGCATTGCACTGTGCAAACGGGGTGTCCTAATGTGGAGGTGCATCCTCCAACGACCTGCTGTCCCTCAGGCACCCTGTCTCCTCTCACCACCAGCAGTGGTTTGAAGGCACAAGCTAGCCAGACAGCAGCAAATTAGCTTCATGCTGTGGCCTAGAGAGAAATCTCAGCCCACTGTATAAATAATCCACATTTTTCAAAAGATATGTCCAAATGAGTGTTTATTTGATGAATGCTGCTGAAGAGCATTTTGCATTATCAGCTAAATAGTGGTACTTGTTTACAAACCAGGCTAATTATGGACACCATCATATTTACTGTTTTATGAGCTCACCAGTGAACAACAGACCTGCTGCAAGACCAAAAATCAGAATTTGGCCATAAACCACCACTAATCTTTTGACTCCATCTATAGGTATTCAGAACCATTTCAGTGGAACACAGAAAGGAGAACTGCAAGAGGATGGACTGATAATTATTTCCCCTTAATTAGGATTTGATCTTTTGTACATTAGGGGGATGAAAACAAGCCTAGATACACACACTCCTATTCATTCAGTAATTCTAAATGACATGGAATTAAAAGCAAAGCAGCGAATCCCTCACTCAATATGCACACACAATTCCCATTAAGGATAATGGTTATTTTGCTGTGACCAGCATGTGTTTTGAATGCTTAATTTCCATCACATGTTTCTATTCAATCAGATCTATTGGCAGCAAGACTTAAATGCTAAGAAGGAGGAAGGTGAACCGGAGGTTAAAAAAAAATATTTATTGCCTACACAGTGTTTTCCAGAACTGCAACATCTATGCCCATCTCCCATAAAACAATGTTAATAAAGCAGATGTTGGTCCTTCATTCCTTTTATACATAGCTTAGGTGCAGCCAGGGCTGATACTGTGAGCAGTAGCAAAGGTAGGAACCAGTCCCATGTGCCATGCTCTCATCAACACAAAATTCCACGCTGAAGTGCACTGCTCCGTGTTTGAGGGTGAAGTGAAGCTGGTTGTGCAGTGCTATCAGCTTGTTTGAAGAGGTCTAAGAACTCTGGTCATGAAGCTGTACCTCTCCATCCCTTTCTCCTGTGATACACAACCCCCTCCAGTACAGTCCATGGAGAACACGTGCAGCCTCTGACTTGTAATGGCAACCACAAAGTGAAGAGAGTTTCTTAACAAATTAAAGCAAACTTTTCCTTCATGCTCTTTGATTGCTGAGGAACTGAAGTTTGGTAACCACCACTGGAGCACAAAGGTTTATCTTTGCTGGAAATACAATGTTTGCTACAGAAACGCCTTCTCTGCTTGATGGATTGACAATAGTTTTCCAAATGATAGATTCGGTTCTTTTTAACGCTACCAGGACTAATCATACCGGGGTCCTTGCTGTCATAAATCAAACCAAATGTAGGTAGATGCAATGGCGCGTCCCACCCAGCTGAGCCAGGATGCACAGAGGATGCCAGGTTTTGGTAGTGGGAGGGCTACAGGGGTGGCTTCTGTGAGAAGCTGCTAGAAGCTTCCCCAATGTCCAACAGAGCCAATGCCAGCTGGCTCCAAGACAGACCCTGCTGGCCAAGGCCGAGCCCATCAGTGATGGTGGAAGCGCCTCTGGGATAATGTATTTAAGAAGGGTATAGGGGGAAAAAAACTGCACAACAGCATCCAAAGAGAGGAGTAAGAATATGCGAGAAAAGCAGCTCTGAAGGCATCAAGGTCAGTGAAGAAGGAGGAGGAAGAGGTTCTCCAGGCATCGGATCAGAGAATCCCCTGCAGCCTGTGGTGAAGACCATGGTGAGGCAGGCTGTCCCCCTGCAGCCCATGGAGGATCCCATGCCAGAGCAGATGGATACCTGAAGGAGGCTGTGACCCCACAGAGAGCCTGTGCTGGAGCAGGCTCCTGGCAGGACCTGTGTTTCTATGGAGAGAGGAGCCCACACTGGAGCAGGTTTGCTAGCAGGACTTGTGACCCCGTGGGCGACCCAGACTGCAGTCTGTTCCTGAAGGACTGCAACCCATGGAAGGGACCCATGCTGTTCATGAAGAACTTTAGTCCATGGGAAGGTCTCATGTTGGAGAAGTTAACGGAGAACCCTCTCTCGTGGGTGGGACTCACATCCTTCCTTAATAAAATCAAAGCCAGCTTGTCAAGATTTGGCTTACAGAAAGTATTTTATTGGCTCCCACATAAGTTGGTAAGAAAGCAAAAATTAATAATTTATTGACCGTCTGACCTCACAATGTGTTAACGCTATTGGATAGCTTGGTAAAAAAAGTGTGGGCTCTTCAACAACAATTACTTGGGGAATGCTATGAACCCAGTTTCCACACCAGTGAATGTGAGAACACTAGAGTCATTGCCCTGACTTCATTTGTCAAGATATGTATGATACGCATATGTATCAATGCAAGAAATCATTGCAGACCTGGAGGCTGCTGTCAGACCCCACTTGCTGCTGGGGGAATTCTGCTCTCCATGATGAGCCACCCACTCCCCAAACACAGCAAATGCTGCCAAAGAAGGGATCTCTTGTGCACTGATCAGCATGAAACATGAGAATACAGGTGTTTGCTCTGGAGTACAAGAAATAAAAAAGAAGGGGCAGATGGAAATTACTCAGGGCTATCAAATTATTCTGGGTCTTCCTGGTATCTAGGGCCAAGTCCTTCACGTTCTATCATTTACACAAGTAACCTCATTTGAGTTGTTCGCAATAAGCATTCTGGATTTGATTCCAGAGAGTATTTGATCAAGTCAAATAAACCATTTTCATAGGGAATTAAGACAAATCATCAACATTTTGTTTCCTTTTATTAGAACAGTGATTAGTCCCTATAACAAACATAATATACTTTGCACATTTTTCTGCAAAAAACTGAAACTGTGGTTTTTGTAAACATTTCATAGGATTACGTGATCACTACAGCCTGAGTCAGTAGAAAGATCTGGTAAGACTGATCTGGTAAGAAATTAGGTGGGTAAATTATGCAGAAGACAATTTCTTTAAAATTCCTTCATACACTCTGTAAATTTTGATAGCTTGACAAATAATTTCAAAGACAAGGAGTTTCCCTCTGCTTTTGAATATTTATGGAGTGGTAGAAATATTTGCTTGACACCCAACAGTGAATCAGGATATGAACAGAGCAGCATCATTCCCCTCCTCCTTTAGCCCCGAGCAAACTCTAGATGTGCAGGACTGACTCCTCCAGCTGTACCAGCCTGTGAGACAGAGGAGAACAGGGGATACAGGGAATGGCACTAGAAATCCCAACCAAATATGGATTTCTAATGCTGTTGGATTGGGATCTTAACATAGTATTTTGCATGAGCACTGACTTCACTTGAAATACAAAGAAAAATGCTGTGTTCAGATATAGCTATACAGAACCTGTCACATTCTCAGCACATTTTACATTATGAATGCAAAAATTAGCACATTTTGTGCTATATGCAAAGAAATGTCAAGTAGGTAACTTAAAACCCCAAGTGGCATAACCAATAAATCTAATTTAAAGAGCAGTGAATATAATAATAAACTTTACAGGATTCCAATGTCACTGTATCTGACCAGCCACAGTAAAATGCTACTACCTCTGAATTTCAAAACTGGAAGTTAACTACTATGGGCAACAGCATCTAATACCAGGCTGGTACAAAGCCCATTAAGATATACCATCTGTGCAAACGTCTGTCTCTGAGCACATTTTATTTATAAGATAAAAATATTGGGCATGATACGAGAAAACATAAGAAATAATTAGGGATTAAAACTTGCTTATATATAGGAATGAACACTTTAAAATAAAATTATCTAAAAATATGCATATGTCCATGTTTAGCATAAGGAAAAGCACAATGATCTTGTGCCGTAAGTCAGCATCCTCGTGACAGTACCTCTTCCAAAGCAAGAAGGATTCTTCAATGTCATGGTTAAGTCATAGTTGCTGGAGGTGAACGGCAGTGATACAGGCCTGTGAAGCGGCAATAAGATCTGCCATCACAAAGATAACACCATGTCCTGATGCCAAGAGAAGACTTTCAATATATGATTTTGAGAGGGCTTTTTCCGCTCTGACTTTGGCCAACTGTTTGTTCACACAACAGGGCATGGTGACGTTTGAGGGGAGCAGAGCAATCTGCTTACATAAACTGCAAGGTCAAGACCAAGGACTGAAGTTTTAAAATTACGTCTTTTCAGTAAGGATACTATAAGGTTTTAGTAACCTAAGAGTAAAAAATACCACTCCTTTTTTGCTTTTTAAAGCTCAATCTCTTTATTGCTGGTATGGATCAAATAATGAATATTTTCACATCTGTAAGTGCCAGAGCATTAAGCCACACTTACCGCATAGATTATAATCAATTCATTAACACCAGTCTGCTCCCATGCTTTGGCTGAGTAATCTTTTTTTCTGCTGGGAGACCTGCAGACCTCAGTGCAACCATGGAGGAGGGTGGCACAGTGAATCCCCAAGTACAACATGGCTTGACAGATTGTTGCACAAGAAAAACCTGCTATCAGCTAAGGAAAACAACAGGCAAACGTGCAACATGAGGGCAACCACCTCCTCAGCAGCAAATTCCTCCAGCTCAAATATCCTAAAACTGCATGAAAATTTGGGTATTAAGAAAACACTGCACTATTTGCAGCAGCTGGTATTATAAAAGGTGGAGCAGTCTCAGCAAACCAATTTCCTTTCCACCACCTGTTTTCCCACTGCTCAGCATGCCCAGTGAAGCACTAGGTTGTGCATTCCTGCCATGCAGATGTCCTCTAGCAGCAGTGGGGCTTCCAGATCAGTGGCAATAGTAGTGTCCCCATGGCCATTTAAAAAGGAATTGGGTAACTATTTTATTGATATTCAGTTTCCTTTGGAAATGAATCAAGACCAAGATAAACCCCTCTATCTGCAAAGGAGAACCTGCAGAGATAGCAAAAGGAGGGAAGATGCCCTCTCTGGATTTTGCTTCCATGTGTACTCCCCAACAGTAGAGCAGGGTTCGCTTTCCTGTTGCATGGGTTCAGGTCCCAGCTCGCAGGTAGACACATTTCACCAAAGACTCTGAAAAAAACCCCCAATTTCCTATTTTGGCTCTGCTCCAGCCTCTCCTTTGTGCTGTGTCCACAGGTTGAAGTTGGCCACAGTCTTGCCCCTGTCTGGGGCACTGGGTGGCCAGTTGAGGACAGCCCTGGCAGGGTCACTTCTATGGAGAAGGTCCTCAGTAAATGGCCACGCATCTCAGGGGGAAGAACAGCAGAGCTTTTTCATCTTCTTAACCTCATTTCTGTGGGTCTGCAAGAAGATTAGCACACATCCCCCAAGGTCCTGCCCTTGTTCATCTACTTTTGCTCTAGGCTCAGAGTCTTCAGCAAAGAAGGCAGGCTCCTAGCTTTGAACTGACATTTGCATCTGCTCAGACAAAGCAGCTGCCACCCTGTGTTGGTCTGGGACCTGCCTACTGCCCGATACCCTTGCCAGAGAAAACCAGCATGAACACAGGCTGATCTGTGGGATGCTGACTTTTGAAGCCCTATGCCATCCTGGTGGGTGCCCCAGTCAAAGAGCCCTGCTAGCAATGTCCAGCTGAGGAGGACACTGCAGCCAGGAGAGTGGGAAGAGAAGAAAGTGGGATGTCTCCTTGAGGATACTGGGTTTGAAAATCTGTATCTATTAATTATGAATAAATGTAACTAAAGCTGCATTTTTTACTTCTATCAGAGAGAAAAAAGAGCTTCTAGTTTGAAGCGACTTTGATATTTGAAAAATTGAATATATAACCAAAGACTCCTAGTAAAGTTTCTCTGCCAGAAAACTTCAGCAATTTTCTATTTTTTTTATATTTTTGATGACTGACTGAGAAAAAAATATTGATTGACAGTCCCAGAGATAAGGGGAGAAATGCTCAGAAAGTAATAACTTATAAATGCTACCTTCATGTAACATTTCCCTACTTATCGTCTCTCATATTTCCAAATGAATGAGGTAATGTTAAAACCCTCTGCAATCACAAAATTGTTTTCCATATAAGACACATGCTATCTTTCTGCCTGCCTATAATGTGCTGATTGCTAATGTCTATTAATTACTGTTACTAGCTCATCCAATATGAACTCTGCTATGTATTTTTGTTATCCTCTAAGGATATATCCTGTAAGCAACAAAGCTATATGTTCTCCTTCTTTGCTTTTTCAATGTTTTAAGTAATTTGCTCCACATGCGACAAAGAATTTTAAAAAAGGTTCTTGTGCCATTAATATTCTTCTTCATATGTGAGGACATAACCTTTCAGACAACTATAAGAAAAATCCTGTTGTGCCTTTATTTTCACTAGGTAGTATACAGGCAGCTCAGGTAATTAAAGGCTTGTCAGTCTGACAGTGATCCCAGAGAAAATAATGAAATGGCTGAGAGGGACTTGATTAATAAGGAAATAAAGATGGCTAATATAATTACTGCCAATCAACATGGGCTTATAGCAAGCAGATTTTGTCAAACTAATTTGATTTTTTATGGAGTTTCAAGTTGCTAAAAGTAACCATGATGGTATAATAGACTTCTAAAAGCTACTTTAGATGGTGCTTACTACATGATGTTTTGATTAACCTGAATGATATAAAAATCAACATGACATACATTAAAAGGATTAAAGCCTGAGTAATTGATCATTCATTAGGGAACTGTTCTTGAACATGCATTTCTAGTGAGATCCTAAAGCCATTAGTTCTTAGCCCTACTCTTCTTTACGTTTTATCACTGATTTGCAAGAAAAGGTAAAATTATTACTAATAAAATTGGCAGATGGGACAAAGATTGGAGGAGTGGCTGAATAATGAGGAGACAGAGCCAGCAGTACAGAGGGGATTGGCTTGCTTTGGGAACCAGCACAAACAGCTGACAGCAACTCCAATAGAGCCAGACAGAGACCACACTTTTACAGAACGGGCTCTATTCTCAGAAAAAAACAATTCTGGAAAGAGCTGGGGGTTACTGAGGGGTTTTCAGCTGAACGGGCATTTGAGTAAGATGCTCTGCTAAAAGAATAAATGGGATCCCCGAATATGGAAAAGTTGAATGGGGTAAAAGACTTTTACCTTAGCTTTCAATCCTACAATACCGCATCCAGCTTTGATGCCCACTGCTCAAGACAGATGTTAAGTAGTAGGAAGAGCCAAAAAATTTATTAAAGAGTTGCAAAACAGGGTTCATATGAAAAGGTTCAAGGTGTTCAAGATATTTAAGTACAAAAAGTATCTATTCATAGACCAAGATGCACCATGTTGAACACAAACTGGATTTAGAGGGTTCCCCAGTCTGGCAAACAGACCCAAGAACTGGAAACTGAGTAGAATCATAGAATGCTTGGAGTGGGAAGGGCTCATCTAGTTCCAACACCCCTGTTATGGGCAGGGACACCTCCCACTAAATCAGGTTGCTCGAAGCCCCATGCAACCTGGCCTTGAATACTTTCAGGGACGGGGCATCCACAACTTCTCTGGGCAACCTGTTCCAATGTGTCACCACCCTCAGAGTAAAGAATTTCCTAGTATCTAATTTAAATCTTGACTCTTTCAGTTTAAAACCATTTACCCCTCATCCTATTGCTACACTCACTGATAAAGAGTCCCTCCCCATCTCTCCCGTAGCCCCCTTCAGGTACTGGAAGCCGTTATAAGGTCCCCCTGGAGCCTCCTTTTCTCCAGGCTGAACAACCTCAACTCTCTTAGCCTGTCTTCATAGCAGAGGTGCTCCAGCCCTCTGATCATCTTCGTGGCCCTCCTCTGGACTTGCTCCACCAGGACCATCCACTCAGATATATGGCATATACTTTGTAGACAGGGAGGATGATTTACCACTGGAACTCTTTTCAGTTCTGTGATAAATGTCACATCACTAGAAACTAAACACTTCACAGGATTTTTTTCTGAAAGGTGTCTGCTCTTTCAACCTAAACACATTTCAGAAAAACATGTGGCCTCTGTTATCCAGGGCTTTAGATTAGCTGAAAACCTACCACTGGAGCCTGAAAACCTACCACTCTAAGGATGTGTCTATTTATCTGGCAAAAATGTTAACAGTGATATAAATTTCCTTTTAAAATGTTCTTTTTTTCTGTTTTCCTTCTCCTGGAAAAGCTTCTTTTTCTGGTTGAAAATCCTTTTCAACCAACCTCCTTCTTTTTCACCCACTTCCAAAGTTTTAAGACACCTGTTGTAGGCACAATTCTGAATCCCAATGTCCACAAGGCTGCAAAGTTCTGATGAAAAAGGGCCACCAGGAACAAAAACTGCAAGATTCACAAAGAGAGAAAGGATAGAAAGGGATGCTGTAGGCAAGAGACCTCAGTTCTGACCTGGCTCCCAGGCTGCTTGAAAAAAGACTGCTCTCCTAAATAAGGCTGGATAGGCTGATATATGCCCATCTTAAAGCTTTAAGTTATTATAGGGCTTTGCCGGATTTATATTGATAACCTAGGGATGAAATGCTTTTTATCAATATGCATTCTACTTGCCCCCCTAAGCAAGCTATGCTTTTTGTGCATGTGTATATTTATAGCAAACCTATACTTCAAATTATCTTTAGCAGCTGAAATAATTACCCCAAAACATTACATCACTAGAGAAATCAGCGAACCGGGAAAAAAAAATCACTAATATTTGCTACATAACCTGCAGAAACTGAGCAGAATAACAGATGGCTCACAGTATTCTTTCTCCAATTAATGGCTAAAGAGAAATAGCTTATTTGGGATAAAATGACACTTTCCATTTAAACCTGGAGTATATTAAGGCAGTAGTTTAGGGGAAATTCCAGCAGGCAATCAGTAACTGTTATGACTCTTAATATTTCACGACTTGATCCTCACAGGGGCCAAACCTGGCCTGCCTCTCACGATCACATTTTTATTTTATGCTAAGTCTTGTTCCTTGCTCCCGTTAAAGTCACTCCAAACCCAAAATCATGAGATAAAAAGGTAGTGAGAAAAGATATAAATAATATGTGCAGTGCAGAATAAATTCACATCTAAATTACAGGCCAGGGGAAAAAAACAGCTTCTGCAGAAGGCTCATCACATCCACTGCCTTCCCTTTCATATCTATTTTTCTACCTTCATTCCCAGACTATTTACTGTTTAATAACTCATTCAAGGTCTTGCTTGAACGCTTTGATGCTTCTCGCTTGAATAGATTTTCTTTGGAACATAGTCCCTGAGCTGTACGCATTACATTTGGTATGAAACATTTTTTCCCAATATCTCTCTTAAAAAAAAACAAAACAAACCACAACCCAAACTCCCACAATTTTCAGCTAAGTTTTTCAAGACCATCCCTGATTTCAGCATACCAAAATTTATCAAAATGGTCACTGTGGGGCTGAAGGTATATTCCTATTAAGGAATCTCTGATATATTTTCATTTACGCCACCGAGTTTTATTTTACATCCAGGCTTCTAGATGTTCCTTATTTTGCATGAGTAAAAACACTCTAAAGACATCCAGCAGAATTGTTCAGTCCCCATGCAAACAAATTTCCCAGTTAAAAAAATTAAGAATTTGATCTGTGGAGTGACAGTAAGATCACAGCCCGGTAATGATTTACATGTGACACCATTAGTGATGTCTTTGTCTTATCAAGTTTGACTCCTACTATGATTAAGGCTTTGTTTCTACTGTTTGCAATGCAAGGAGATTTTATCCACCTTAATTATTCCTAAAGATTTTCACTTTCACCACATCAAATTTCTGAACATTCAATGGCTGTTTATTTTGTTTCTTACTCATTTTTCAAAGACACTTGGAAGTGCATTTTTTTAAAGATTCTTTTTTCCTTTCATTTTTCAATCCCTTCTGGATGGTGTAAATATTTTTCTTCCATATTGATTTTTGTCCTTTTTTCCTTCAAGAAATGCTAATTATTTTAGTAGAGTTACTGAAACTGACTCATCTATTTTTGTTTAGCATTTCCAATGCATATATTGCTATTATGCTTCAATAACCTTGCCCACCAGCATTATTAATTCAAGCAAAGCTACAGGACAAGTATTCATTAGTTAAATTGTTATTTTAATTAAAGATAATAGTTTCTGTTGAATCCTTTATTCTAGTGTATTCCCTTTTGAAGTACAATACTAACTATCCCAAGGTAAGATGTTTCGGCTTGCAAAGTCAGGCATACAACAGATAGGATATGCCAAAACTGAGATAGGCATAGATGCTCAATTTGAGCTTCTTGGCACCATTTAAACACAAATAATGGCAGTCATTAAACATAATGATATATCAAACATCCAGCAACAGCAGAATATATTCAGCAACAGTCCTGCATCTAGTTGTACAGATTAGGATGCTATCAAGTATTCCTTATAAAAAGGGTAATTAATCTCACCTAAATTTGCTGTTAGCAGCATTGCCTCTGAAGTCTGCAGAGACTTGCTCTGCTTACTCGAGGCCGGTGGGTGAACATGGGTTGGTGAATTCAATGCTGCCCACAGGATGCAAGCCCAGGAGAACCCCAGCACCCTCCATTCCTGTGGAGGTCAACTGGGACTGATGTAGCGCAACCTGTTACAAATGTCAGTCTTGAAAGAGTGAAAGCAAGAGTTTGCATCTCCTCCGCCAGAATCTTCAGAGAGACATGATCAACAGATGTATATAGCAAGTTTTACTAACCAAAGTACAGGCCTAATTGTTGTACCGTGTTAATCAGAACAGGACAACAAGCTGCACAACTGTAGAAAGAGCTTGTCTGAGAATTTTGTTGCCTTTTTTTTGGCTCAGGAGTAGAAAAAAGTACCGAAAGAAAGTGCTCACACCATACTTCATTGTTGGAGCCACACCTGGCCAGGAGGAGGAGAGTGAGAAACCAGCCCAAGAGCCAGCCCAGCCTGTCCCCACCCGGGCAGGGACTCACTGGTGCCTCTGGGACCCCATGCATTGTTGGGGCTGTGCAGAATATTTAGAAGTTCGATCAAGACCGATTTTGATCGAACATGTCACAGCATGTCGCAGATCAAGCATAACTTGACAAGCATAACAGAAATAAGACTATATTGCTTTAAGAATAAGATTGTTTCAAGCTGGCCGGACAGAGAAGAAAAAAACCATTGTGTGTGTCTGTGAAGGTCAGGCTGGAAAACCACCTGGAGGATTGTGTGTAGAGAGATGTGGCTCAAAACAGTCGCATTCCATGAGAATGAGAGTGCTCATCCTGTTTGGCGAAACAGCTCAGAAACTACCCCTATATATATATATATAGCTTTGGGTATGTGAATAAAGTGCTCTTGTGCTTCTGCTTTTGCTGGTGCTTTTGTGTCTGCTTATTGCATACAATTGCATCCTGATCAATCATCACCGCACTTCATGGCTGAATGTTTCTCACAGAATCACAGAATGACACAGGGTGGAAGGGATCTTTGTATCTTTTCTAAGATACGTGGAAATACATATACTTTTCTAAAGCAACTCATTCCATTGACATAACACAGAATCACAGAATCACAGAATCACATGGGGTTGGAAGGGACCTCTGGAGATCATCTAGTCCAAACCCCCCTGCCACAGCAGGTCCAGCGAGAGCAGGTTGCACAAGAACGTGTCCAGGTGGGTTTTGAATGTCTCCAGAGAAGGATACTCTACCACCTCTCTGAGCAGCCTATTCCAGTGCTCTGCCACCCTCAAAGCAAAGAAGTTCCTTCTTGTGTTTAGATGGAACTTTCTATGTTCAAGTTTGTGCCTGTTACCTCTTGTCCTGTCACTGGGCACCACTGAAAAAAGACTGGCCCCATCCTCCTGACACCCACCCTTTAAGTATTTATAGGCATTGATCAGACCCCCCCTCAGCCTTCTCTTCTCCAGACTAAAAAGACCCAAGTCATTCAGCCTTTCCTCATACGAGAGATGTTCTAGGTCCCTAATCATTTTTGCAGCCCTATCATCAGTAATTGAGCTGATGTTCTTAGCAGAGTGCTTAATCAGCACTAATAGCTGTAACAAACACATTTAGAAACCTGAAAGGACTGAGCTGGGAATAAACCACGATGTCGTGTGAAAACCAGCTGCAGCATGAGCAGACACCACCGTGCAGCCAGTGGTTCGTTTTGCTCCACAGCATACACAGATGCCAAAGCAGGAAAACTCTACCAGAAGCAAACTCAATGAAGAAGCTTTGTGAGGCTGATCCTCTTAATTTTTCAGGATAAAATTTCAAGCCCAATTCCAAATAAACCCTACTTAATCTCCATTTTGACCAAAACCATCCCCAGGAAACCCGTACGAGCAGAGCAGAATTGGGAACCTCACACACCCTTAGGTGTCTTGACTTACGCATTAACTGAGGGCACCACAGCCTCTTCAGCAGCCGCTGTGCCTGAGCACCTCAGGCCTCAGCATAAGCACATCTATTTTGGTTCTTAACATAGAAAAAGCTTTCCTTAGGCTCCTACCTACTCAAAAGCAGTGTCTAAGCAGATTATTACAGCACATGCCTATATTAAAGCAACACAGCAAATATAATGAGCTCAGCAAACAACAGTATTACCTCCTTTAACCGGAGATGACTAGAGATGCCATTATTTATATGACCATTTACTTCAAACAAAGGCTGTGGCGTGTAAATCACACCTATCATCCTGCCATCCATCCAGTTGTTTTGCAACCTGACCCCTGTGAGTCAATTATGGTGTAAACTCAAGGACTCAAAAAGATGTTTTATAAAAAGTGAGGTGTCAGAATGGGGAAGCTGGAGAAGTTTTACCATCAAGCAGCTGCCTACTCTCTACTCCCCAGGTGGTGTATTTTCTCTGTCCTTAGAGGATTATCTGCCTTAAATGAATGCTGGCTAAATGCTTGTGAAAGGAGAATTATCTTCATGAAAACAGACAAATATTCTTCAAACTCTATTTCAGAAACCATGGTTCTAAAAATAGAAGATATTAATCCTAAATTCAGTTTCCAGTCTCCTTCTCACAACCTCCTTTTCTACTTTCCAGGTAGAAATTGTTGAGGTGTCAAAACCACATAGAATGGAGTAAGACATGAGGCAAATAATTCATATGTAGAGTATGTTATCTGCCTAGCCAAGGTATATATACTTTATTCTAGATAGTAGGTTTCCCTTCCCTTCTGTGATCACTTCAGAAAAGGAGGAATACTCAGTAAGCAGTTGTTAAACAAGGTGCACATATTTTAAAAAACTTTTCTGCAGTGTAGTACGTACTATGAGATGAAACTTTCAAACTTTGACTTTCTCCATCAGTATAAGCAATAACATTTCTCAGAAATTTCTACTTTATAGATCAATACTTGGCTAAAACTAAAATTGTCTCAGAAAGGAGTTGATACAAAAGATATAACTTATCGAAAATGAAGTAAAATGTCATCTAAGCATAAGTTTGTTTTGTGTTACACTTCAGATCATTTAGCAGACACACAAGATGTCTTTTTTTTTCCCCCCACCAGTTGCTTTACTAACTAAGCTAATAAAAGTTTTTAAAAGATCACCTTTACTCTCTTTCCCTTTAAACTAGTCCTTTGCTAGAAAAATTAGATCTCAGACTGAGTGTAGTCTAGCTACCACACTCAGTAGTAGCTATAGTATCTACTAGCTATAGTAGCTACGTTTAGCTACTGTTACACCAGGGCCCACAGACAGAAATATTTAAAGATTAAAATCAGCCTACCAACTAAGACAAAGGCCCTCCCCACATCAAGAGAATAAAGGAAAGGCTGATATGCTTTCTCTGATCTGGTTATAAGGTGACAGGTCAATATGTATTATATATTATCTGAAAAGCGGCTCCAAGAAATAACTATATTTGCCGTCTAAAGAATTCAGATGGGAATTTACCTGCGCAAATGTAAATTTCGATGTGGTGAATAGGTACATCTGAGTTTACTGTCTGGACTTTGTTTAAAGGCAATAACAAAAGGAAGCAATGGAAAAAAACCCGACACTTCTGAGGTGTCTGAGTAGATATATATCTCACCTGAAAATAGGGAAAAACAACTTCTATCTCTTACTTAGCTGTAAAGGAAGCTTCAGATGTAGGTTCTACCTTGAAGATGTCTTAACACCCAAGTTGCCTCAATGCAGTCACAAGGCCAATGGCTATTCTCTTCAGCAAATAGTGTAATTCTTCTTTTTTTTTAAATTAATTTTGAGAAACTGGCAATAAAAAAAGCATTCCT
>KZ505989.1:384408-401000 GCA_002844005.1 Limosa lapponica baueri
TACACATTTTTAAGAAACCCTGAAAGGCAGATTTAAATAGATCTAGAATGTCTTATCACATTCCTTTCAGTTATTATTTAACAAACTTTTTCCTCATGATTTCTCCTTCCCTGTAGATAAGCTAGAATTTTATCAGCTTTGATACTCTCTTCACAACATGTGGTTCAGATAGTTTTATTTGCTGCATTTTTCAGTCAATATGTAGTAGGCTTTTCCTTTGCATTTATGTGACTTGAACTGCTGTTGATTCCTGTATTCTTGTGAAGACTCTTCTATCTTTATGCGCCTTTTTGAAGGCAAATAACTATTTCCATCTGATTTGTCCTCCTTCCTACATTATCAAAGGTATCATGAGGTAGTTTCCTTCAATTACCACTTTGGACCTCTCTCTTGAGAATTTCTGTCTTCAGAAACATAGTACCATTAAGAATCTGGTATTTTCTTCATTTTTCTTCCCTCGTGACTTGCAAAAAAAGTCAACAAATGGATATAATACAATGAAATACTATTATTTCTTCCCTTGTAGATGTTTGTGCTCTACAAACATAAAAGGTATCCTGGGATACAACCATTACCAATTCAAACAACACGTAGCCTTTTGTCCAGGATGGATCTAGATGCTTTGTAAATATTTCTGGTTTCCATTGTGCTGTAGAATTAAGGAGAAATAAGAATCATCAAAATAAAATTTGCCTTATTTTCTGTACTTTTTTGAAGGAAAGTGAGAGGCGGAGTGTAAATTCATCCAAACAAACATTTTATTGATCTCCATTGATGAAAAGAGAGTAAAATGTAGGGTTATTTTCTTTATTTCTCCTTTTTTTTTTTTTTATTTCTCCTTGCTTTGACTAGAAATTCTATCCTGCTTCTGAGAAAGTTTCAACAATGAAAGGTCTACTAGAAATGCCAGAAGCTCCATTAGGTGACATTTTTAGTTCTCTAGGCTTTTTTGCTCTTGGCTGTAAGCACAATATTCATGACTATCAGTAGATACAGTATTTGCCATATTATGGGCGAAAAAAGCACATATTCGAGATAGTTAATGACCTTATGGCTCTTTGCTACTCTAGCTGTTCCTTTATACAAAGCATGAACAATAATAAATACCACTGAATGTAAAAACCATCCAACATGTTATTATTTTGCTGAATTTCAAAATCTATTCCATGTAAATTTTCTATTTGGTAAACATAAGTGCTAAGTAATTCCCTCTTTTCATGGATGCCTGCAAGCACTTGTGTTCTTTGCTTTGCTACATTTCCAAGGTAATTGATATATTTTAAAAACTAGACTTTATCTTCTAGATATTAGTAGTTTACCTCTATTGCATGGCAATTCTGATTTCACATCTTCAAGATGTTTATCAGCAGTCTGTCACCTGCATCTGGCTATTTTGTACTGTTATCAATAATAGCTTTTTAAAAAATAATACTAACAAATAGATATTGACTTCTGCTGAGATGAATATCAAGATTTGTTGAACTCAGGGTAAATACTTACAAAAGCAACCTGCAGTCAATAATTTCCTTGTGGAACAGTAACTCTTGATGTTCACAGAAATACATAGACAATCTCGTGCATGTGCATTGAAGTCTCACTAACCCATACTGCAGTAGACTGTAAACCTCCCCAAAAAAGTAGATTTCCAGGTTGCTCTATCACATCTTCTGTACACAACAGTACAATACTTATTTCTCCTTTAACTGAAAAGAAGTCTCACTGAAGAGGAAAGGATTAAGAAAAAGGTAAAGAGATTTCATGAGGGGCTGCTCTGTTCCCACTTCCTCAACAGAACATTTTCAGGAACAAAGGAAAGTGAATATTCTCTTGCTGGAGAGAATAACTTTTACCTTCACTCATCCTGTCCACAGTCACACTTCCAACACAAACACACAAATTAGGACCTCATATACTTTACTCTGTTTGTTTTTTGCTTCTGTCCAGAATTTCTCTGGTAATCGAAAACAATTATAAAATCTTCTAGGAATTAGAATCTTCCCTTAGAAAAGCTGAAAATTTTCAGCACAATCTTTGAAATAACAGAATTTCAAATTATAGATTATTTGTGTAACAGAATTTTGCATGAGTCACATTGTCTTATCATGCCTGATACCATCTTTCCACATGAACTACATCTGAAAGAATAAAGACGGCAAGGAATTTCAAAGAATAATATTTTTTAAATAGAACATCCCACAAGGTAAATCACACTTGAGGGGAAAAAATAAACCACTTTTCCCAGCCTCTAATTCAGACAAACACTTCTATGGAGCTCAGTAGGACCAATGGGGGGGTGCTAATTTGCCTGTGCAAACAGATGTTCCAGATCTCTGTATAATGAACTTGGCCATGGCAGTGACTTACTGCATCACTACTGGACTGTTTCAGCCATTAGTATAAGCCAGAAAGTGTATGACAATGTTTAGATAAATTATCTCCTTGTCTGAAACAGCCTCTTCTGAACTGCTTCCATTGCCACCTGAAATATCCCTGTCTAGTACGAACCCTTCAGCTGTCAGGCTGAACCCAGATTGTCATGATGAACTCCAGGTTGTTCACACAGAGCCTGATTATCCCTTTTGTCAGCTTTGTATTAACGCAGCTTTTCTAATTTCAGTTTGGTACCTCTGTTTTCACACCAGCCTGAGCAAGACTCCAGCCTGTGGTTTGTACCCATCACTAAACCCCAAGCACTCATTTACATTTTTGTTCTTTCAGTCTCTCAAGTCTCCAGACTAAGAGAAAAAAACACGCTATCTTCATTGGCAAAAAGCTTCCTCTTCTTACATCTTGTCATTTACTGTGCCATCTCATTTATATTCAAACCTTCTCATTTATATCCTGATGTACAACTGACTTTTCCTCTGCATTTTAAAACAAATCTATCCACCCACTTCTTTATATTCATCATCTCTGAATCAGTAGACAAGTCACTGCCTTATTTTGCTTCCAGAAAAAATTATCTACAGAGCCTAGTATGGTGCCTTTAGACACCTTTGCCCCTCCTTCATCCACCACTCTACCACTTTCACTGCAACTGTCAGTGTAAAATACTTCTTCCCTTTGACTTGGGGAGAGGATGTTTTGACCACCTGTCAATTCACACTTAGGCTTCAAATGCAGCTGTCCCAACAGGATATGTTTTGACTCTCTCAAGTTAATTAAAGAAAAGATTATTTTCAAATCAGGTTAAACTTCACTGAAATCAGTAGAGCGAGCTACCACTATTCACTTCATCAAGGATGACAGAGAAACGCATTTCTAATTAAAATCTAGGCACAGTGCATATCAAGTATTCAAATGTTCTGAAAGAAACAATGCTGAGTATTTTGGGGATGCGAGGATATGTGGGGGTGGATGTGTGGGTGTGTGTGCGCATGTGTGTGTAAATGGGACTGTATGGCCATGCATGTTTAAGGGAAACTATACAGGTCAAGAAACAGGAGAACATCCCACAGAAACAACCCCAGGGTATGGCCACATTGGACAATGCAATTAAGAGCAAAGCTCTGATAAAAATTCCCAACTGGAACAGTAAGCAAAGCAAAGGCATCTGTGTATCTACTGCACACAAAGAGTTCCCCTTGTTTACAGAAAAAGACTTTGGCTGATCTGGAATTTGCTAACAGACATGAGTTATAGCAAGAATATTAGAAAATATATCACAAATATCAGCTCTGGGAAGGATTCAAAGGATACACAAGAGAGAAGAATGGAAGAGAGCCACTGGATGCCCATTTGGGCCTCTCAAAGGATTTATGCTTTATGAAGAGACCAAATAATACAGGTTGGAATCCTGCCCTTTCTGTCAGTTATGGAGCGAGTTCTCATATGTGAGAGCAACGGGGGTCCAGCCAGACAGTTTTAAGTACAGAGAAAAGTGCTCTAAACCAGAACTGTCTAGGGAGAACTAAGAAGGCTAAAGGATGCAGAAAACTTGCCCAGTTCCATTGAGAATTTACAGGATGAAGAGTCAGTGAATCAGCATGCACTTTGTCAGCTGGGCTTGGACTTACCGGTGAGTACCAGGAAACGGAGGCCTCCAAGAGCACATTCAGTATTTCCTTGTAATAGCATCACTGGTGAGAACGACCACTGCCACAAGCCCTGTAAGCCCAGCTCTGTGTTTAATATGTATGAGGTTAAAGAAAGATTCATAATATTTAGTAGACAAAAAAATGAAGCTAAAAGTGAGTTCTAAGACAAAGAGAATAGGGACCTAGTAGAAGAATTATAGGAATTAATTTAGCAAATGTCTGCACAGTGGAAAAATACCTAGAAAAATGAGAATATTTTAAGCATAAGAAAAGAGACGTGCTTATGGCTGAAGTCCCTATTCTGTTCAGGAAGCAGATGGCTAAATGGAGGAAGATAGGGCACCAAATTTGAGACATATAAGAATCAGCTAGATAGTTGTTATTTTGTATTGTAAGAATAAAAGAGAAAAAAGAAAGGAGAGATGTGGGTCAGATTTAACAAATTATACACAATGGGATGCTAGCAAACAAACTGTATGTCATTCAAGGGAAAAACTCATGTAATAGTTATCCACTATTGGGATAGTTTCCAGAGGAAAAAAGATGGGATAGAGCAGCTTGGGACCTAGGCTGTTGGGAAGTCTGGGGTGCCTTTTAGGTGAACGAGACAGGGAAATATTTTTCCTGTGGAGAAGATGATGCAAGATCATGAAAGATAGAAAAAAAGCTGAAAAAAACCCCAAAACAGTTGTCTTGATTGGTGTAAAGGAATACTATGGGCAATAAAGAGGAGAAGCTTAAGCCTGAAGAGATTTTACGACTGAATACTGACCATAAAGAATATATGTGATGTCCAAAGGTCCTGGCCCACCAGCTTTCCAGATAAGGGGCCTGACTAGACCATAGGGCTTGTATGCCATTATTTCCTTCCCTTGGAAAACAAGGCAGTTGAGTTCTACCCCTGTGTGGGTTTAAGATGCAGCCAGGATATGCACCAAGAGTTAAGAGCTCTTTCTCTATGTCATTTAAGACATGGGCTTCTTCCAGCACAGAGGTCTAAGATGCTTCTGGTTAATAACCAGGAATCATTCTCCCAATCCCATTCAGTTTGCCTGTGGAGGAGCAGCAAGGGAATAACACCAGAGGATATCAACCCATTTCTCTTCCACCTTGCCATACAGCAATACCCCAGAAGGAAACACATTGCTAGTCACCGAGAAAATGCATAACTGAGTTTAACCAGTCTCTGGGCTCATCTAGAACACTGGTTAAGAAAAACTACGGTAAAATCAGATCAGAAGTGGAGAAAAAATACCTTACGAAAGGTTGGACACATGATCTTCTGAGGTCCCTTCCAACCTGGGTTATTCTATGAGTCTATGAAAATTAAAGTAATTTGAAATTATTCTTAACCATTATTACAGATAGATGATAATTTAACTCTGCAACAGGTTCAGCCCAGTGAGATATAAAAATGGATCTTGGCAAGGTGAAGTGGACAGAAAGGATGAAGGAAACAAGGTTTTCACAGCTGAACACAGACTGCAGCAATGTACAGTGACACTCCTGGCTTGGGCAGCGTATATGCTGCATCTGACAGTCTTACAGAAGCAGTGTTACATACTCCACCTCTCTCAGCTCCTATGTGATCTGCAAATGATATCCTAAGGCTAGCTAAAAAAA
Source organism: Limosa lapponica baueri (assembly GCA_002844005.1). Lineage (NCBI taxonomy): Eukaryota > Metazoa > Chordata > Aves > Charadriiformes > Scolopacidae > Limosa > Limosa lapponica. The sequence goes on from KZ505989.1 coordinate 390,069, forward strand.
GTTTCTGCAGGAATTGAAATACTTAAAATCAGTCTATGTTACCAGCAAAACAAAAATTTCTATGAGCACTGAACTGCCCAGCTCTCCAAACATTCACAGATATGTAGAGTTTTGTAGGACTTTATTCCTATTATAGAATTTATTTTTTTTTTAATAAATTATCGTTATCGCGAAACTCTCTGTGGTTTGGGTGAGAAACAGATTCTATATCAGCAGACTGTTACTTGCCACTTTCAGAGTCACAAAGGCTCCTGTGATTGTCCCTGTCACAGCTTACTCATATTTCCTATTCTTCTTGTACTGGATGGAATAAACTAGTATTAGTTTGGGAACAAGCAACAAATTGTATTGTCAACACAAGTATTGACACAGAAATGTGCTGAGTTGAAGTGGACGGCAATTGATTACAGCAAACAATTAATTCTATGGAGGAAAATCATAGTACAACCTGTAACAAACCCCTGCCAGTGGTGACAGTCACAGACTGCAGGTTGACCTGTAGAGGAGGCAGTTATTGACCAAGATAGAGCATCCACCCCAACAACAACTCCAACTGATTCTGCAAATCTGCGGAATGATTTGCTGTGCAGTTGGAAAAACTGTACCGCTGTGATTGTGCAGCCTCACACAGGCACTAGAAAGCAATCCTGATGCCTTGTCAAGATAGCCTTGTTGAAGTGACAGATTGCAAACACTGCCTTAAGTAGGAAACCAAAACCTGATTTCTCAAAGGAGCAAGCATACCCAGGAAAAAAATTACTGTCTTCTCTTGTCCTGTAATCTGCAGAAAGGGAAATGTTGCTGCTTTATCCACTGGTGAAGTGGGACTGTAAGAACGGGTGCCAGAGCAGCTAGATGCTTCCTATGCATAGGGGCTTCAATTTCATTCTGCATATGAAATAGAAAAAATACAGTACAACCCCATCCTCTCTTCTCTCAACACTAGGAATGTACTTCATAATTTTAAAACCACTGAAAAATTGGGGATTTCTAGAGGGAAATTTACAAGAGGAAAGCCTCTGATAAAATAAACCAAACGATGGACAGTCAGATGGTGATCCAAGAGGGTTTTTCAAAGGACAAGGGCCCTAAGCTGAAACCAAGGCTTTGTCTCCATGCCCACCATTAGCTGTATTAGCTAGGTTCAGTTTTACAGTGAAGTACCACGAGCTGTGTGACAACCACGCTGTCCCCTGGCCCTGCAGTCAGACCCAGAAAAGGAATCTCTCACTTCTCTGGAGTCTCAAAGAGAAATAAGCAGGGAGTGAAAGTACCCACAGAGGTTTCAATGGTTTGGGCTCTTCTGGTTTCTGTACAAGAAATCATCTGGCAGACAGAACCTGTCAGCATATTAATTCCACCTCTCGTGTTTTGAACTATTTCTCTGCTTTCTGTTCAGCAAATTGCTCATGGTATCACCCCTTGAGGACCAGTGGGCAATGACGGAAAGTAAAGGAAGAGCCTTAATTACGATGTCTGGATTAAACTTTGCAGAAAGTAGCAAAATTAGCCACTGTTTTCCCTTTCAGAGAGAGGGCAGAGATAGACTTGTAATTTCTTCAGCATCCTTTCTTTCCTGATTCTGAAGAACTGCTCCAAGACAGGGAATTTTTGTTATGTTATTTTTACAATGTCCAAATCTCACTACATCTTGCCCTAGTTAACCCAAGACTTGTTAGAAGTCAATGCAGTTTATTTTTACTTATATTTAAAATTTGAGTTCTTAAACAAAATATCTTATGTCCACCTGTTTGGAAAAAAAAAAAAAAGCTTTAACTTCACAAAAATGCAAGGGTCCAGTCTTTCCCTGGTGTATCTGCAATCAGTGCCCGTCAATGGGCCTTATTCCTGGATTCTCTTTGAATTAATAAAGCAGAAAATCTTAGAAAAGCAGTGAGAAGGAATTATGCCTGGTTAATCACTTGGGTCTTTGCTGAACCCTGATTTGGTCTGTTCATTTTTTGAGAAACCTCACCTTTCACCACTGCAACGCCCTGGAACAAAATGAACAAAATCCCTGTTCTGCATATATGCTCTTTAAAGAAGTCCTCATCAACTGAATTAATCAGCTCCCTAAAGGTAAGTTTTCAGCCGCAACAGTCAAGGTTATTTTCCGATAATACCATTTCTGGTTTAGCATTTCTGCCAGCTAGACAGACAGATAGATCTTTTCACTAAAAGGATGGAAACTGTATTCACAATCATGATCAAATCCACTGTGAAATATGTATCTGCAAACCGAGCAGTTTTATCTTCCTGACCAGCATGTACCTTGAGATAGGCATCAGCTCAGATGAATTTCAGCAAACGTGCTCCAGAGAGGACGCAACTAAAACCTCTCTGAACGGTGATCTGGTGTGAATAACAACCAGCATGCAGAGCACTTTGGAAACGATTGCAGTTTCCAAAAAAACACCAGCAAGAATTTGAAGGTTACACAAGTCTTCTCAATGGAAACCAGCAGCAGTCATAAATATCAATTGCCTTTTTTTTTTAAAAATAGCAATCCAGGTGGTGCAGCCAGCAGGAAACTTCCTTGGGGACAGGGAGCACATGCAAATGCCCCCCAAGCAACGGTCTCTGGGATCAGGCAAGTGGAGAGCTGCTCCTCTGCTGTAATGGGGGAAGAGGGGAGGCACTGGTGCGGGTTTGGAGGACAGCAGGGTAACCTAATCCCAAAACCCCATCACAACCCTGGGGGCTCCCAAGACTTGATGTCACCTGACAGGAGAGCTATCTAAGGAGCCTAGCTTGCAACCTGCAGCTGTGTTTGATTGATTTAGGAACAGGGACACGCAGACGGGCATGATCTGCTCTATGTGTTGGTGCCTTGTGTGCACCAACGGACTCTGTAGCCCCACTTCCTCCGCCCAGGGGTTTAGCTGCTCTGTTCAAGGTCCACACTGGCACAGCCCAGTAATGTGACTCTGAGTGTATGACTGCCGTGAAAACAGCTCAGCTGTTGGAAAGGGTTGTGTTGAGAAGCTGAGAAGGCTTGCCTCAGGAGCTGTGCTTGGGCTTAGACTTCTCCTCTTGGCCCTTGCTGGGCTATGCTAAAGTGATGGGAATGCCTGTTCATGTGCCATGTCAGCCCTCACTCACAGACTTCCCTGCCTGACCTTGGAGCTGCCTCCTCACTGCGAATGGGTCTGGTGGTTGCTGATGGCTGGCTGACCCTGGTTACCCTCACTTCACTCATTGTATGGATTCTGCTGTTCCAGGTTTCAGATCCACTGTGTCAGCAAGAGAATGTTCAGTATGCAGGGTATTTCAAAACCTTTAGAAATAAATTTTGTTTGCAACTGTATAAATGGAATTAGCAATGTGGCAAACTGCACGATGTCTTCATGGACCACTCTGATGAGCAGAAGAACATGGGCTTTAAGAGGGAGAAGCACCAATTCTGCTTCCAAACATTCTATTCAAACATCAGAGTGCTTGTGCATCCAGAGATGGCAAGTTCTAAAGAACTTTCAGAAAATTGTACCTCACAATTCTCAAGATGTCTACAAGTTACCCAAAAATAGTTACACAGTACTCAAATATGAAACCAAAGATACTTACCTTCACCTGAACTCTGAAAAGGTCATGACAAACATTATGATTTCCATAAATATGTATCTGTTCCATGTGTCTAATACTTACTTGGTCCAGGACTTCTAGAATTATGTTCAGATTTAAAACAACAGGCGCTCACTATCTAAAACACTTATCAAGTTTGTTTGTTGTCTTCCAGATTATTCTAATTATTTTTTTAAATTCAAGCATATCTGTATATAGTTTTTATAAAATTACCTAAGTCATGAATTGTGTGTAATTAAATTATCTTGCCCCAGCAAGAGAAAGTTAATTGGCCCTAGCAGAAGAAATTATGGTTGCAATTTTAAAGGCTGTAATGAAGTATTAGAATGGTATTTTCCTTTCTAACATTAGATCACATCTTATACCTCAAAAGCAGCAAGTAATTAAACTGTGGCTTCCTTTATTAGATAACTTATTTTAAGGTGGTTAACAAATCACTAGCTCTGTGGCAAAAAAAACCCTCAAAACAAAAAACACCTGCCGTTTAGCTTCTTAGCTAGAAAAACAAATCTGTTCAAAAACTTTTCTGGGAAAGATAACCACCATTGAATTGCTTGTCTGTAGCTGAAAAGCTAATCTCCTTTATTCCTACACAGGGATCTGGCATGCATTCGAGACATCTGTGACACACCCAAAAGCATGGTTATCAGTGCACCTCTCCCTCCAGAGCCCGAAGGGTTGGGTGGGCTCCCTTCTGACCAGCAGGCTCCTTGTTTCACTGGCTTGATCTCTGTAGTCATCAGTATCTTCCAACAGCAGGTCGACAATGCTATGGCTGATGTCACTCACTCTGCTTCCATCATTCCTTGCTCTGTTTATGCGTTAGGCATGAAATCAAACACACTTGTTTGCATAAGCAGCTTCATCACCTGTCATAAATTTCTGGGAAATAGAGATTTTCCTGTGCATTTTCCTGTCCAATTCTCTTCCAGCTTCCTTGTTCCCAAAGAATCTGTTCCAAGGTTTCTTCAGTGAATTTTTCTGCTTCTGTATCATATTTTTTAATCCAGAAAGTTTCTGTCATCTCAAATTTATCTTACTAAATACTCTTGTCTTCATTTCTAAGACTCCCACCCATCACTATTTACAGGTAGAAAAGATGAATTCAGATGAGTAATAAACATACACCACGTGTATCTTCTGAGCACTTCAGTGTTTGCAGAACTGTTTATTTGCCACAAAGACTGACACGATATACAGAAAACTCATCAGTTACATTTGAATTGTTAATAAAATCAACTGTTAAATGCAGATCTTTCACACAAAGAAAGCTGGATAGATTAAAACGGCCCTTTTAATCACTGTTCAACTTTAAAATGTCTCTGCATGGAAGTGACAGAAATTAGCCGTATTCAGTAAAAGCAGTAGGGAAGGGTTAAACAAAGAAACCTTTTGTTCATTTTGGCCTCTCATTGCCTGACTAGAGCTTATGCTACCTACCACTACTCAGGTTCTCAGGTCAAGGGATAAAGTAGGCAATCATGCAAATAACTGCAAGTACAGACCTTTTCTCCCATCTGCCTGCAAACAGAGAAAAAGAGAAATCAAGTTAAAAGCAATCACTGTTATTTCAGCCATCTAATTTATATGGAGCTTCTCACATCTCACCATGGTTTCAGTGATCTTACCTACTTCAAATATAGTCTCCGGAAAAAAACAGGGAGTGAAATAAGCTCCAAGGACTGTCAATGAGCACAGGAAGTTGCATTGTCCTTTCATAAGTGAGCCTTGATGAAGATGTTAGTTTGTAAGTAGCACGACATTCCAAGAGAAAAATAAAGCCACAAGGCTTTTAAAACACTTTCTGCAGCTCAACAAAGAAACCCATAAATGCCTATCATTACCCTACACCATCTTGCAACAGAAATAGATTCAAATTGTTTTGATATAAAAAGATACAAATAATTAAAAGGAGAAAAAAACAGTTATAAGCAAGGAAGCACAAAGTTGCAGCATTTACAAAGAAATGTACACATTAATAAATCGGCGCATTTTGGCTTTTATGGTCACATACATGACATTCAAAAGTCCCTGTTCAGACTTTGGTCTCATAGACTTAGATGTCGCTCAGCCAAAGAGCAAACGGACCCACAGTCTGAACAAGACAGAAAAGGGCAAGAGAGGAGTAAAGGCCTGGGGACACAGCACTCATTTATCAACAGGCAGCAGCAGCTCATGAGCCAAGCCGGGACAAGCATCCTTTGCCTGCATGTTCTCAACAAACCCCAACAGCAGATGCAGTGCAGGCTAATGGCAGAGATAGCCTCTAAGACAGCCAGATCCAAAACTTGTCAAAGATTTCAACCCAATAGTAAAAGTTTTGTAATAGAATGTGGCCAACAGTGAATGCAGGACACTGAAAAGCTGAGCTTGGCTAAGCACTAGCAGTTCTGCAGTCGGTGAGGCCTTCTCTTCAGCATGATACTTCCCTCACAAAGCAAAGGCTCACTAGAAGGGCTGGATTTAGGGTCCTCTATACGCTGATGAAGTCGGATCTCATTGCTTTTCACTGCAGCCACTATTTCCCTTGATAAACGTTGAGTGAGACAAAGAGGAAATCAATGGTTTGCCCAGGCACCCCTGCGGACAGATGTTATAAACGTGCCTACCTTGCAAAGAGAATCCCACCCTACACAGAGAGGCCCACAGACAGGTTGTTGGATCTGGATCAGTAAGAGCAAAGAAACTTGCAAAAGCAAACTTTTGTGATTCATGGTTATTGCTGTTATGCCTAGCCCTTTTTCAGTAAATACAAATGGCTTAGAGGTCTGCTGTCATAAGTTTTTATGGAAAGTTAAAAATAATCCTATGCATAATGTTTGTGATTAAGGCACCATCCTTTGGCTATATAGCAGACTATCTGCCTGCTCCCTAAGGGTAAAATCTCCTCTCTGAAACCCCACTTGGACTCATTTCTACACTGACATATACAAGAAACACAGTCAAGCAATGATGATGAAATAAAGCAACCATTAAAATATTTTTAAGAGAGACATCTTTGAAAATATATTCTACCCCTCTCCCTTACCTGTCGCCTGCTGACTTAAGAAAGCAAACTATTTGGGGTAGGTACTGCCTGCACAGTACCCAGCACACTGTCCACACTACTCAAACACAAGAAACGAATCAGCCAGGCTGGGTTTTATAACACTGCCTCGTGTCAAACCTCACAAGGTCTGCAGGGTGCAACCCAACAGGTTTGTCACTAGTCAGCTGAATTTATGAACTGCACGAAGAACTTTAGCGCTTTCCTTCACAGGACAGAAGATGGTGTGCTACAGTTACCAGTTCAGTGGCATCAAAGTTAGCTTAATATGTGAATAGCAAATTCACCACATTTTCAAATGGCCTGGGAAATGAGAGAGTATTCCAATTAAATTTCCTTTATCAGTATTCAGCCAAACAGAATTATCTGAACTGCTAAGGATTGTTAAGCTCCTGGACATCTTTTAACGCCTTCCATCTGATCTATTTATCAAGCATATGCAGTAATAACAAATTTAAAAAAATAGAAAAATTCATAAAATCAAACATAGTCAGTCATGCACCAAGAGGTAGCTGTCAATCTGGAGCTCCTTAGAGCCACCCTTAGCGCATCTACTATGTCAGCAAACTCATTATATTATTTTTATCTGGAATATAACAAATATTAATGTAAATGGGAAAGCACTGACTGAAACCAAAAATATTATCTGTACAAATTAGAGTAATAAGGACTGAATTAATTACTGAAAAACACAGGCCAAACATACTAATAATAAGGATGTGACCTTATGACACATCCACAGCCACAAAAGGATAAAGGATAAAACATTCCTCCTTATACTTAATCTGACTACATTGCCATCTATGTTATGATACGGAAAAGCTTCCAAAAATGGCTAAAGGCTATAGCTCTTAGTCATATAATTACAGGTAATGTTATTCTCCCTCTGTGATCAAGGAAATTAATTTTCAGTGAGGAAAGTACTCACATTACATTATTTTTTTCCTTCAGAAGGCGACAGTAATGAGATTTTAGACAGACAAAATATGGGTTATAGCAAGCTTTCATTATTATAGTCATATAGAAAAAGGAAGTGTAATATACCACAATAACACCCCAAGAAATATTTTGAATTCTTAGAGAGGCCAGGAAGGACAGATATTAAATTCAGGAAAAGTGTATGGGAATGCATGGTCTTTAATAAGGACTCATTCATTTATTAATGAGAACTTGTACTAAAGGGCTTCCTGTAAGTGACAAGACACGAGGGAAAAGGATTCAAATACAATTAAAGAACAACCATTGACAAAAAGCCTTTGGCCTTTTTCATTTATTTATTTGGCCTATTTATTCCCTCCATAAGGGGAAAACACAACAATAGCCTTCAGACCTGGTTCTGTTGAGCTGCACAGCACGAAAGTGCGTGCAAGAAAATTTCTGCTCCTTTCCCAACTTACTGGTGGGATTGCTCCCTGCCTGCAATGCAGGGGCAGCAGCACAGCTGGAGGTAGCATGGCCAAGGGGCAGAGATCTGCCCCAGACCCTGTGCTGTCATGCTGGGCACAGCCGCCTCGGCAGAACAGCACATGCCGAGGCTCAGCATGGCTCAGCAAATGACATCTCAGACTCCTGTGTGGTGCCACAAGTGACTGTTCTGCAGAAAAAGGGCAAAGCAATGGTTTGCGCTGGCTTCTAGCACTGCAGCATGGTCTTGTGTGTGTGCTATTGCCTGGACAGGGAATGGCTTCTCTGCAAAACTCCTCGTCGCGATGCAACCAAAGCCTTTCTGAAGGTTTCCATAGAAGGGAGAGGCATCCTGGGATAGCCAACAGAGTGACTGTCAGGGCACTCTTCTGGGCAGGGAGGAATTTCTACGAGTCAGATATCTAGGCTTTCCAATTCAAGGAAAAGATTTAATAGTGGGTGTTCGGTCTCTCAGACAATGGGCTACTCCAGAGTATTCCCCTCTGTAATTCCTGCCCTAGATGGGAGACGCCTTTCCCATTACCTTCAGTTTTGCTGTAACTGGCACAGTGCTACATGTGGCTTTGATTATTGAAAATCAGCATTTTCAAATGAAAAAATGTTTTTGTTAAAATTTCCAATCAGTTACATGGATTATCTTGGAATTACACCATAAGGTTAGCTCAGAAAATGACCAATTTTTCCCAGGACATTTCCTCTGATGGATTTGGAAATGCATTTGCACACATTACTTCTGAACCAATCCTGTCACTAAATCCTATAAACAGACACTGGAAATATCTCCTTACTGCTGTTTGTCATTGGATAAAGCAATTGCAAACCTTTTACAATGTGAACTGAGAGTGACCAAAGCCAGAATGTGAGTGATTCGTGTAAATCAACAGCTCCCAGCCATATCATTATGGATTAGGGATGCGACACACAGCGTTACTAGCAAGCATCTAAGAAATGCAGAAAAGCTGAAAACTGTCACCTCTTACTGAGTCTCTCACCAAACAGCAGGACAGATGCCCTAACAACTTATCTACTCAAGCAGATAGGACACTATAGAGCACCATTAATGGGAAGGTCTGTATGATTGTGTGACTCTCGCGTATTTATGAGTTCAGAAGAACGCAGCATGTATTATTTATTTAGTTGTGCTACATGGTAATTAGCAGGGCTGGAGACTGGAGAGCACAGCCAGTTAAGAGGTTAGACATGCTCTGTCACAACACTGCTCACCCCCAGCAACCTGCCCCAAGGTGTCAGCACCATTTGCAACTGCCCTGTTATCTACTGTAGCGAAGTAGGGTAGCCATGAGTCTCTATTGTTTTTTGGTTTTTTTTAAATAAATTAATCTTTTTCTTTAAACAGACTTCTAAAATTTAACAGGAATAATATGCATGTCCTAATGTAAATATTCTGTGGCCTTTTTTGCATGACCTTTCATCACTTTAGGGATTTGCAGGAAATGAATATAGTGGAAACAGTCAGGAAAAACAATCAATTTTTGGTTTGGAAATCCGGTCTTCCTTAGAAGCCAGCATTTTATGCACCACTTCTAAATGCTGCTAACTGCAGAATAACTCACTGAACAGTAAGATATTTTTATAAAATACCAATAATTAACGTTGGACTCATTCTTTGGCATCTCAGCTGGACAGACCTGACAGCCAGGTAGCTCACTGACCACAGCGGACAGAGGAATGAGGACACAGATCATCGTCACTGAAAGCGGGGTGAATCAGATACGTGGGCAGGATGAGTGAGTGGCTTGGCACCAGGGTGATGACTGGAGAATTTTGGCAGCTGAATAGGGTGCAGAAAAAGGCTGCGTTTTCAGGCTGTGTTGAAGGATAAGAGGAGAAAAGTTTGTTATGATTGATATGGCAGAGCAGGAGCTACCAGCATCCTTCCATCTATGAAAACTTTGGTTTGCATTCCCCTTTCCTGCTGGGAAGCACACATCAGTGGAAAAAGCCTGTCCCACATATAGCAGTAGAAGTATGTTCATACTGCAAACAACAGCCAGATGTTGAGATACTTACCCTAGACAGTTATTTCACATGGTGACCAGACTACACGGACTTTTGTGCAGTCTTGATCCTTGCTGCTTCTTGTCAAGGGGAATGTACTGCTTTCAGCAGCCAAGCCAAGCCAGGCATTTGACCTCATGCTTCAGGCTTGAGTGCAGCCCTGCCCCTAAAGGGTTACTAAGTCATGATTCCCTGAGAAGGGATGGAGAAGAGCAGAAATGGGAAACAGACCTCTGACTTTGCAGACTCTGTTGGCTTAGTCCTCCTACAAAGCGAGAGGGCAGAATGTGTAGGTAGGTTCTGAGGTCCACGAGTTTTGGCTTTCCTGGTCAGAAGTCTGGCAGGTGCTGCACCACAGAATACCTTTCTCCTAACCCATCTCATCTGTTGACTAGCTTCAAAGCTTATCAAAATAATCTTAAACTGACAAGCTACTTATATAGCTTCCTTTTTTGCCTCCAGGTCTTAGGGATGGGAATTCCAGCTCATCTTGCTGTAAACACATCTCACAGTCCTTTGCTCCCAGGCTGTTGCGCAGGGTGTCTCTGCTCCCTTACACCCTCTCAGCTAAACGGCAGCAGTCTGAACAAGATTTATCGTGCCCCTACTCAATCCTGCAGTATTTCTGCAACAAGTCCTTCCTTACAGCCCCCCTGCCTACAAAGCCTTTGGTAGGAATGTTAAAAACACACATTCACAGTGTTCTCCAATCCAGACCTGAACTAGAAAGAAACTGGAATAGAAATAGTAACTGCAGTAGAAGTAGGATGATTACAAGTTTTGAAATATGAGTTTGTTAGCAATCTGATGGACTGGCAGGAGAATCCAGCTTTTTCTTTCTTTCTTTCTTTCTTTCTTTC
>KZ505989.1:401120-426334 GCA_002844005.1 Limosa lapponica baueri
TCTTTCTCTCTTTCTTTCTTTCCTTTCTCTCTCTTTCTCTCCTTCTTTCTCTCTTTCTTTATCTCCTTCTTTCTCTCTTTCTCTCTTTCTCTCTTTCGTTCTTTCTTTCTTTCTCTCTCTCTTTCTTTCTCTCTTTTGTTCTTTCTTTCTTTCTCTTATTCTTTTTTTCTTTAATTGAAACCTGAATTAATTCAGGGAAGCCCTGTGGGCCATATTAGCCAGAAGGTCAGACTAGATGTTCAAAGTGGTGCCCTTTGTCCTTATATTCTGTGAAAATCAATGAAGACGGAATTTCCAGATGAAAGAAAAGGCACTTCACTCTCTGGACCAGGTTCTAGCACACAGAGCAGTTTGAAGACCAGTGCCCAATGTCTTAGCCACAAAAAAGGTACTTCTCCCTTCTTACTGCAATTTTGCGCTGTTCTCCAGGCTCTTACACTGGGCTAAGGTAAGGTCCTTCTGGTATTGCAGATAGATAGTGTGCTGCTTTTTTAGCCCTCGTGCATCAGACTTGTACAGACCCCACCACACAGTGGTCCCTGACTCCCTGCACCACATGAGAGGACTGTCATTTGAAAGATTTCACAGTGACAGGCTTTTCATTATGTAGTTTTACTGGAAGATTATCATCAGCTGCACTGCTGCACTGTGACCTTAGACAAACCTGGATTCATCTCCATTTACAAGTCATGGAAAGAAAGTGATGGGAAAGGTCATCCAATACTAAATAATATCTCATTGAAAATACAGCACTGAGTTTTTGGTTAATCTAGGCCATATTTTCATGTCACCATCACTGTATGTGTTCTAGCAGTGTCAGTCTTCCCAGGTTCAAGAGTTGTAGCTTTTCAATTTAGAGGAATGTTTGGCAGTCCTAGCAAGGGTAATCTGGTTATTAAGAGACTAGAGCTATAGGCTACGGACTTGGACACGTCACATCTTTTCCAAGTGACCTTGACCCAGACTCAGAAACCCAGCATCTTCAGCCTTAGACTCTTGATCTAAACTGCTGGTGTAAATTTCTCTGAACCTCAATTTTCTCCTCATTAACTAGCAGCAGAACTGCCCTTCTCCTGCTGGGGTTAAGAGGCTCAGCTCATGGATGTTTGCAAAATGCTCCAGCTCTCAGATCAGAAAGCAAAGCAGGGGTGAGAAACATTTTTCTTCCTGAGGCCCAAGCAGGCTTTTAGCAGGTTACATATTAGAGGTACAAGAGGTTACTCTTGTTCTCCAACAATAATTCCCAAGGAAATCCAACCAATGCGGCGTGATCTACATGAAATGAAGCTACGGGTTATATCCAAACTAATCCCAACTAAAAAGTAGCACAACATGATTTGCTAAGCACTTTTATAAATGTTAACCATCACGTTTCTACAGCAGACCTAGGTAGGAAGTAATCTGCATAGCTGACCTAAAGGAAGAGAAACTGTATGATGTGCTCAAAGCCACGAGTACTTTTGCAAAAGTGTGATTCTAAACTAGGAAATCCTGACTTTTACCTCACTGTTTGATCTGAGAGTAGGTTGCCTTCCACTTAGAGCTGAAACTCCACATGCAAGCAATTTTTCATTCCTACTCAAATTGCTTTAGCTATTTTTAGGTCAGATGACTAGAATAAATATCATTAAGGATTTTTCAGGCATTTTCAGAATTGCTTCCTAACTAAAAAAAGAGAACCTTTTCACAAATATATATTCTCTAATCATCCGGCCATAAAGGCACTCAGACCTTTTGAGGTAGTAATCATCAAATAATGAAAAAAATACTGAGTTAATCAGGTTAGGAAAGCTGATACTGTACATTTATGGCACCTATTCTGTGTACAAACTTTTAGCGGGCATGAGTCCAGTGGGGCAGAGATGGACTGGATGCAGAGCTAGAGTGTGCTACAGTGACGTAGAGACCAAGCAATTAGAAACAAGGACCATGGAGCAAGATGGTATGTTACTACCACTAATACTTCTCAGTGAAGTTTGGTAGAACATTCTTGAAAAACACCTCAGCTCAATCTGCAGACATTAGCCCAAAGAGCACTCCCAAGACTGTTTTCGGGCAGCAGAGCTTAACGGTTGGGACTGGGCCATGAGTTAAGGGATGGAGACTGTGCTTCTGGCTCTTTGGGACACCGTGAACTAGATGATCTTTAAGGTCCCTTCCAATCTAAACCATTCTATGATCTCTCTTCTCTCTGTCACTGCTTCTCTTCCTGCCTTGCCTGTTCTGAACATGGAACTTTTTGGGACAGTGGTCTCTTTGTACATCCTTCTGGACAGGGTTCAGCACAACAGGCCTCAGATCCCAGCCAGACACCTTCTGGGCTGCACACCACGGGTATCCCTCAAAGAGAACAGTACAGCTGCACCACACTCTATGTACTTACCCCAAGATCACCTGGGGACTGCTCCACCATGCAACCAACTACTTTTCCTCCACGCACATATTCCTACCACCTTATCTGCATATTTGATACCATCCGTGTTTTTGCTTCATCCAGATTATCTCAACAACCTCCCCACTACCTGGCACAACTGAGAGTTTGTCAGAATAACATCCCCCTCTGCTCAGCTGACTGCAAGAAATAAAATTCAGAATGTTACTTGTTTACATTCCTAGGCGGAGTGCACGGTAGATGCAAGCCTATGAATGAAAGCTTCCCTGACCACCACCATCACCAAAGCGGTACTTTTCCCCCTCACGAAACATTCTTTATCCTGACAGGCAGTAAGTTCCTGTGACTGGTGCTGAATTGAGTAAGATCTGCCCTCTCGGGCATTTGCCACAAATCCTTTTTGCCAATTGGCAGAACACAATTGAAAGAGAGAAGAGACCTTTTGGGAGGGATTGTACAGAGAAATAAAAATGGCATGAGAGATTGAGGGAACACAAGAGAAGTTCAGGGAGGAAGCAGGACATCAGATGCTGTCCTCCCTGCCTCTCTGACACAGCTGCTTAGGCTGGAAGGGATAATGCCATTGTTTCCAGCTCCCAAAACACCAGTGCTGGAGCCAGGTGGCCATTGCAACACATCCAACACACAAAACAGAGCAGCCAAGGGGCTCACTCATGCTGCAGGTTGCACCTGCTCTGCTCTCAGCCATCATTAGCTGTCTGTAAAGAGCAGAAGGCAACAATGATAATGGAGGCAGGAGAAGTTAATAAGCAATTACCTGTTCTGATTGCAGTTTACCTTGCAGTATGACTCTGAGTCAAAAAGAAGCATGTGCTTCTCAGAACCCAGGAGGAGTCACTGCTCTGATGAGCTCCCAAGTCTGAGTTCTAGCAAAATTGGCCAATAATCAAAAGAGAGAACACAAATCACTCTGCAAGACATATATATTTCTATATACACTTATCTTGATAGTTCAATTAACTGAGACTTAAACCCTGTGCTCCAGAATGCCCTTCAAAGCAGCAATGCAGCGAAGTCACTATGGGCAAGTATGATGCATCAGCAAATATTCGTGATTATTTCAGGAAGTGGGGAGCCCCAGTCGACCCCAAAAATACTCTTCCTGGGAATCAGAAAGAAGGAAAGAGGCAGCACTATCTTCTCCTCTCTCATTAACCTTAAGCTCAAATGTGCATGCTTCAAACTGTTAAACATCTGTATTTTTACCGCTTTCATAAAAATAGAACATAGCTTTCCACCTTTGGGCAGGGTGTTTGGCTGGATCACACTCAGGAAAGACTTCCAGTCTTCAAACCATACAGCCATTTCATCACTTCATCCAGTGATTCTCCTTCAACATATACCAGTGTGAAGAGTAACCCCCAGCAAATGCTGGCTATAGCAAGGGATTTTCTGCTCCACTACTTCTGAACATCTCCAAGCAAACATTGGACAAATTGCACAAGAAAGGGGTCAGTGCCATCATGAATATTTCATCTAGACAGCACAACAAAATCCAGCTTAGAGAATAGAAAGGGAGAAAAATCACTTATCAATTATTCTTTTACTCAATATCACTTGTTTTTCAATAAAACACTGCAGAGTGTTTCTCTTGCAATCAGGAGGAGAAAAAAAACCCTCCACTTTTGGCAAACTATATTTGGAAACTGAAAATCTCATTCTGCCTTTTTTTTTAAATTCCTGCTTATAGGAATTTTATGATAAGGATGTAAGCCTTGCAGCTTATTAGAAATTATACAATTAAGATTTATTTTTAAAACTTACAAGAGTTGATTTTTTGTACTAAACTTTGCTTTTACAGACAATCATTGCATGGCCAAATTTATCTCTCCTAGGCAGGTATTTTTCTAATTTCTAACACTCCCCTACATGCTAGCATTTAACTGTCATAAATTTTCTTGTAGACACAATTACCCTTTCTGCCATTTTTCTGTCCTCCACATAAGCCCCTTTTTTTAAAAAAATATCCCGCCCTGTCATTTGACCTAGGTTTCCAAATTTTTCTCCCACTAACTGGTTTTCCTACTTAGGTTAAAAATGACACTTCCCCACTAAAAAAGTATATTTGGAATTGTTTACCACTGAAGTTCAAGCTGAAGTTTTTAGGATAACTGTCATTTTGTCTTTAGTGCTGCTCATCCTCAGAATTTCATCAAGTATCTCAGATATGTTGTGATTTATCAAAGAGCTCATTCTTGGAGGTCTATCAGTACACAAGAATGTCATGTTAACCTTCAGACTTGTAGACCAAACTCTGGAAATGAGAATCTGAAAGGGTATGACTCTAAATGGCAACTGGTCCTTACCAAATGTATTTGGATTTTGTGATGTCATATTTTTATACAGACTTTTGATTCTAGAGGGTCTTGACCCGTGACTACTCATGGTTAGTTTACAATCAGATTTAAGAATTCAAGTATCATCAATGGTCGCATCTGAGTTCACACTGTTGCCAATTCGACTTTCTGCTATGTAATACATCTTCAGCTCCCGTCACTGCAGCATGCTCTACTCACACCTCTGACCTCTCATCCTCACCTCATCATTCCCACCACCTCCTGGAGACTGTGAGGACAACAGCTGCATTTCAGAAGTCGAGTTGCTGAGGCTGTGGTTCTCCACTCCTTTCAAGCTCAATCACTTGCAGAACCACAGCCCTATAAATGGCTGTGCCTGAATCATGACAGTTTGATTAGACCCAGATGACAACTGAGCAGAGGAAGAAGCTGGATTCTATCCTGGGCTCTACTACTGATGTACAACGCAAGAATGGGCAGACAGCAAAGCATTTTGTCCTCAGTTGATGAGACTGAAAAAATTGGGAGAGTGATAACCATGCCTATCCTTATGTACAAAATATTTTGAAACAGTTGGTTGAAAGCCACTATATAAATGTTAACTACATATTATTAGGTATTGCTCCTACTTTAGGGCACTTTTTCATTCACAGATGTTATGCACAAACCATTTACTAAATCAGCCACAACCGTATTTTTTAAATCACAGGATACCTGAAGAAGATAAACTCCGTAGCCATCTCCTGGGAAAGGAAAAGAATGATCCTAACGCTGGCAGCAAACACTCATTGCATCTCATTACAGTTTCAAGAAGAGTAAAGGAACAAATATTAGCATACTTGGGCTCTGAATGGCAATAGCTTGGTAAAACTCCATGGTGTCTGTTATCCAGTAAAGCTGACTAATGGACCTGTCCAGTCTTAAAGTCTGTAGATCTGTGAATTCATTTTATGAAGAGAAAAAGTCTCCCAAAGCACTTTCAAGATTCAAAACAGGTTGCTAATGGTCTGGCAATCCTGACTGGCACTTCATGCTGGAATATGCCATGGCTCACAGAAAGAACAAATAATATCTGTTAAACCTACGTGCAAAGGAGGAATTAATACACAACCATGGATATACTTGGTGGGCTAAAGGTTCATCTAGCCTGGAATGACATTCCTCACAGCAGACAATATCAGACACTTAGAAACAAGACAAATATGAAGTGTTCTTCCCCCATCATACTCTCCTTACTCCCCCCAATCTGCTCCCCAGAGAGTGAATCAGTGACTAACATGCAGACCAGTAAGTTCAACAACCATTACTGGATCTCTTCTCTCTTAATTGTCTAATCCTTTTCTGAAGCAACCTGTGCTTCTGCTTTCCACATCCTTTGGCAACCAACTGGAGCTATAACCCTGTATCCACACACCACAATCATAGCACCATGCTCTGCACCCTGTGGGTATGGGGAGAAGGACCAGCTCAGTTCCTGATAGTGATGCTCCCAAACGAGCTTTCTGTGTCCTACACTAAAAGCAGGAGGAGGCTGGACTTGCTATGCAACATGTCCGAATCACAATTTGGGACGATTTCCTACTGGTCTGTTCTCTGATCTAAAACACAAATAACCAACAGAAACTGAATATTGCACTACAGAGCTGAGGAGCTTTCCAAGAGGCAACATAAGCACATGCTCTTCTACCATCTCTAGTAAGCTGTCCTGTCTGTGGGACTTCCATACCTTCACTTCCCCGCCTCATGGGAAAACTCACAGAAAACAAGATCAAGTCATCTGGAGGTGAAATGAAGGCTGACAGAAAGCTGTAACAGTCACAATAAACTTCAGGGGATGGGTACAAGCTGGGTTAATGAGCAGCTCTCCACCAGAAAGTGCACTTCCTCATGTACCTCTTTGTGGACACTCCTGCAGAGTTCTGTTCCCCCTGTCATTTGTCAGTGACCATGTTTGCATCACCTGAGCTAGATGCTACAGTCAACCCAGTTACTCCTTGCACAAGTGTGCTTACCCTGTACAGTCACCATAGCTAAATGAATCGGGGGAGCACCCTATAACAAGCCCTTGTGAGCTCTTCTGGGCATGAACACTTTATTCTCATGCATTTTAGGTCATAAATTGGAGATGACAGCAAAGTAATCGGGACAGTATCATGCTGTGCCTCCTAATTCTCCTGGGTCTCCACTGATTATATAGGAGAAATCCAAGCAGACATGGAATTAAATCACTTCCCTTACGTTGGACTAGCCAAAGCTGTTCCTTAAATGACAGATTGCTAACAGCTCCCTTAATGACATCACCCAATATGTCATAAAATTTGCTGCCAACAATATGGATTTTTTTTTTCCCCCAGCCAGAAGCATTCCCTGGCTGTAGAGCAGAAGTTTCATCGACAAAATGTGGCTCAAGAAATAACCTATATAGGGTTCTCAGTGCATAAGGTAAGTCCCACCCAAAAACTCATTGAAAAATAAAATTATCCTTCTTGGAACTTCTTTCCTGGAACAGTGCCCCATGTCAGATTTCTGTATTGTGATTGAAATCATCTATCCACCATCTCTGCAGGTAGCACTAAAACTCACGTCTCAGGAATAGTATCCAGATCTTTGCCAGATTACTAGCCTTGGGTGAAATCTGTTATCTTCTTATTGCTTGCATGCTTTTTGGAAGGAAACTCTTCCCAGATGGGTATTAGCATTAGAGAAGAAACAGATATACTTGTAGTACAATAGGAAGGATTATTTACCTGGAGTTTCACTATTATCCCTTTACTTCCAGGCTCACATCAGTTTTTCTGTCAGAACTGCAAGTAAAGTGACAACCAGAGCACACATAGCATGAACAGCCTTTGAGAATTTCTAAGAGACAATTTGCAGGTTTTTCTCTATTGTTCAGACATCAGGAATCTAGCTTGCAGAAATGCACCATAAATGGCTACCCATTTGCTTTTAAAATGTTACAGCGGAACCCACTTGGGCAGCCATCAACCATGACTGCATGAAGGGTGCTTAATTACCCATTCCTGTAATTCTGTTTTACCTGCATTTTCTCATGAGCATGCCTTATGCAAGAATTAGCTCAGTTGCACAGACTTTTCAAAAAGGGCAAATATATTTCTAATACTTCAGTAAGTGGAGCCAACAGTGAAGAAAGAAAAATCCTCCTTCTTTATCTAGACTTAAACTAAATTCTGATTCATAATGGAGAGCACGGAAAGCCTCCAAGATGTGGTCCTTCTGATCCAGATGAGGTTGCTGCTCTCCACCCAGTTGCAGAAAACCAGTGTCAGCTGCTGTTCCCCTAAGTTCCTCTGTAAACAGATCCTCTGCCATCTTTCCTGCATGTCACCATCTATCCATTCAAAGCAGCTATGGTTGAACAACCAGAAAATACGAAGAAGGAAAAAGTGAAATGCTAAATCTTGTGGGAACTTAAATCTAGTGCACTTGTCTGCACGGTCCCAGGATGTAGCTTAAATATCTTTGGTAATTCCTTGGGTATCGACTTCTGTTCCCAACAGCAATTCTTGCCAAACAGAAAACCTTCCTGCATGCCAGTGGGGATGCTGAAAACCAATGGTCTGAACAATCTGTCACTCATGTAAGTTCAAAAGAGAATCACTGTGGTGACACTTGCTGGTACTGTGAGTAAATGAGCCATGAACTATGTATCTGGATATGCTGCAGTTCTTCTCTGAAAGAAAAAGCAAGTCAAAACGAAGTCTAACACTCTGCTGAATGCTGAAGTGACCAAATAAACAGGATCAGCTAAACCTTGCTTATCTGTCAGTCATTTCTCCCTGTATGAAAGCAGTCTTCTCAAGCCTGCCCATGATGATCACGGCCTCAGTACTTGCTTAGGTTCCTGAACTGACGCGTTTCAAGCCATGTCATCTGCTTATGTTATCCAGTCATTTTGGTCTTGTCATCCAAGGGAAAAACCTGGTTCGGCCAAATGTGTGGCAGCACATGTACTTTCAGTGCATGGAATGAAAGGCTAAAATAATCCCCATGAATTTTGTTCTCAAATTCAGAACTGCACTTCCATGAGTACAGAGTGACAGATGTCAAAACCGAGCTGAGTACATCATTAATGCAGAGATAAACACACAGAATATGTTGTTTAGAATGACAACCCAGTGTGTTTATATATGTGTGCCACTATTTATCATCCTACAGATGGTTTCTCACAGTGATGTACATCCACAAATATGTTTAATTTTGGGTTTTCCTATTCTAGGTAATTACCATTTTTCCTTGTTTACACTGACTACTACTAAGATGGTCTAGAGATCTCTGAGTTTTTCTAAGGGCCAGGGGGTCATGTTTCACAAAGCCGACCCAGAATCCGCATGCAATCAGTTCTTTGCAGTAATAACAGCCCATGCCCGTAGAGCATTTTTTAAGGAATTATCTCACTCTTATTTTACAGCCGGGAAAACTCTGAAAGGTGAAATGATTTACCCAAGGTCGCACAGCAGGCTCTGTTCAGTACATAGTTACTATTGTTGCCAATTGGGCAGCTCATCAAGCTCATGCTACTCACACCACTCAAATAAAATTCAAACAATAATTATTATTTTTACTGCAATTTGCACGGCAGTCAAGGCTGGAGGCCACAATCAGGATTCAGCTTATCTTGGGCTCTGTTCAAACACCAAATCAAATCCAGTCCCTGCTCCAGGGGGCTTGCAGTCTCAGTAGGGACATAATTCTGTGGGAACACAAAACGTGATGGAAAAGGAGGGAAGGAGGGAGGGAGGGCAGAAGGCAGTAACAAGTATGTAAGGTTTCACATTAATTTGGATTACTGTGAAGTCTGGGAGCTTATTATTACTTAAATTATTTATGTGGGTAAGAAATATAAGCACGTTACTGACAGCCACCTGTCTGTTACTTAGGTGGCAGTTTATCTTCATAATCTTAATTGCACAAACACTTTACTTTCACTCCTATGGTCTTTGATTACATTGACAGACAGCAACTGGATTCTGCTACTCGCTCTTCGAGGGACTGACTCACACTGCACTAACCCCATACTTACACTGTACATTCTAAAAAGTGATATTATCCTTAATTTTACAACTCCCTCTCTAATCTGCTGCTAGGGCAATCCTTGCTGTAGACCTTTTCATATGGTATGTGCTTATACATTTTACAGCACATGACAATTTTGTGTACTAGCTAGAAGCTAATGAAATCATTTCACTCATGCTAACTTTTACTAAGCTCTGCAGTAGTATAATATAGATTAACTCCCACCTTACCACCTGTCACTGCATCCTAATGTGGCTCTATGCTAGCAGTATGTTATGTACCAAATGACCATATAGCCATTCCTCTTTAAAAGACTTAACGGGGTATAACGTTGATTGCACAAGGTTCACTTTATGTTTACATCATAAAGACAAATTTTCTCTTCTTGTGGAGTCACACTGTGTTTCATCTGATGGTACAGCAGGACACTGAACATTACATGTGTGCAGTCAGATTTCAATATAATGTCATACAATATAAGAATTAAAAGCTCCTCTAATACTGAATGGCACAGACAGAATGGGATTATTTGCAAGAGTAAGGTTGCTCAGTACCAAGTCAGGATTGCTGAATGGTCCTTAGAAGTTAACCCATTACTTTTCTGGTATGAATCTACCACCCCATTATTTATTATAAAGCATGTATTTGTATAAATAATGAAAAAAGGTATACAGGAAATATTTGATTGATATCTGCAACCTCAGCTGGGTGGGTATTTTTTCTGGATTTCAATTAAGCCAAGCATTTAAAATATGCTTCCAATCCATCAAAGCATGTGCTAAAATCTTTTGCTGAGCTGATGGAGTCTGTTGAAACAAACGGGCAGCTTTTCACTGATGCTAACAGATTCTACATCAGCACAGTAATTCCGTAATGTACTCTAGAAGAGCCTGAGAAATCACAATTTAAATACATTCTTTTACACAAGGAAAGAATAAGCTTTCATTTACAATGACTTTTCTTGCTCTTATTCTCAATTGGCTAAATCCACATGCAAATTAATGACCTATCACAATGTCTGTTGAGGATACAGCATCAAAAACTAAAGCATTGAAGAACTTACACAAAAAATACTAATGCAATTTCATTTTAGGCTATTAAAACTTTTCATAAAATGATGTTAGGTACATGTTACTACCCGCATTTATTCCTCTCTGACAGGTATCACTGAAGCTCAACAGAACTGAGGTATTTACTTAAAAGATTAGAAACAGGCTTTTAGTACTATGATAAATGGAAGCAATAAATAACAACAGCTTTGTTTAGCAATTGCCAATACCTGTTTTGCAGCTCTTCATATAGTATCCACTAATCTCCTTCAGCATCAGGTAATTTAAATTCCTTTATCATATTTCTGATACCTGCATTGATGACACTGCGGCTTTATTTTAATCCCAGGCAAAAGCACGTTAAGAAGGAACTGTGATTGACAGTATCTTGCTATTTTAGAACAAAATACTTGTTTAATCATCCCTAAACTGAACTTTATAAATCCAAGACAAAAGCAAGCCTAATAGGCAAGTCTAATGTATGAATGCATAGCCAATGTCTACATTAGCAAGCTGTGTATTGCAACAGAGCGATCTAAAAAGTGAAACAGTGCTTAGGACCTAATACCCACAAAGCGTGTGTTTCAGAGGTTTCACTTTGGACCAGCCCTAGTCCAGTCTGGTGGAAGGCACACATACTAGTGGTAGAAATGCATCAGGTCTACCCTTGGAGGACATCTGGTTCAGTCAATTTAGAAAGAAACCCAGTTTGCATATCCCAAGACTGCTCCATAATGTAAATCAAACTGTAGTAAGTTGGGACAACTGGAAGATGAACTTTAAAAATGCACTCCTAACCAAAACTAAAACACTCTTACAGTCAGCTCCATGGATGGTCTCCTTGCAGACCGCTGGCCAAAGCAAGCAGTTTTAGCTTGCTGCATAGGCACTCGGTCAGTTCTAGGATCTCTGAGGGCTTATCCAGATCACAGAACAGCCATGCCACCCATGTGTGGTAGCTCCATTCAGAACAGCTTGTATTCAGGGCTAAAGAAATTCGGGGCCTGAAACCAGGCTGGCTTCATAACCACAGAGGGTGGGATTCAGCTCCAGACTGAGAAACCTAAATGAAAGTGAGGTTAAGAATAGAAGCTAGGACTTGATCCACTTGCCAGCATGTTGGTGCCTAATGCCAGTTGAGCTGTTCTACTGCTTGTGAGACATCCGTGTGTAGATGACAGAGAACCTAGATAAGACCTGTGTCCTTCTGGAAAAGCAGGTAGAGTTCAGACAGGATCCTTGAGGCATTTTAAGCACAGATACCTGGATGTAGGCAACTGCTTGATGGGTTGGCCTCTACAGCCTGACATCGTATCCTAAGACCCTGAACACTCCTGGATTCACTGCAGAAACACTGGACTGGCCTTGCCAGAGCGAGGCTAGGTCTGCCAAGGCCAATAGTGATACCACTCTACTGCAGTCTGACAGGCTAAGCCAGATGTGTGTAGTCAAGTATCTCATTGCACGTTCTCTGGCACATCCCTGCTGTTGTATCTATGCTTACCTATCACCTGATGTAAAGTAAAATGGAGCTGTCTGTAGAAGTGTGCTTTGCATTTGCTTCAGACTTGATTTGGAAAAAAATTACGCCTCTTGGGAAGAGACAAAAATGCAGTTACAATTTCCCAGACAACTTCACTTTTGCTCAGCATAATTCCTCCAACATAACATATAATTAAAACTAAATGAAATGTTGTGTTATATGTTTAACACTCAGCTATTAAATATACCATCTTAGGTTTACGTAGAATTCAGTGAGGCTAAATTTAAACCCAGATACTTGTATCTGCAGATCTATCCCTAAGGGTGTAAAATCCCAAACAGACATTTTTAAGTATGCATACTGCATGCCATAGGTTTCACAGAAATGTACAAGATCAAAAATGTTTCCTTTAAAGCTCAGGCTGTGCCTTTATACACAGTTGTTTGATACACTGAACACTTGTTTATCCCGTTGACAAAGTGCTCCCTCCTCTCTCCTTCTTAAATGGCCACAGGAGGCAGGGAAGGAGGCAGCAAGGATGGACCAGGGAACTCAACGTTGCTCCAATTTCCCATCTTGCATGAGCAAAGACCCCTTGATGAGCCCATTCTTTCTACAACATCCAATGCATTTGACACAAACCTATTCACACAAAAAACGAAGCATCCAGTAGCATATCAACAAGATGAAGAGATTTTACATGTTTCTTAGCTATTTAGGAAGATTGTTTACATAGCAGCATGGCATCACAAAATAATTAGGTGCATGGAGAGATAACAAGGGACAAGCGCTCAAGGACACATCCTTAGCAAAACTAGATCTCAGCTTAGTCACAGAACTGATAATTTGTAAACTTTTTCCTGATGGTATTTTAGAATATTTTACAGATTTGGTTTTCAACTACTTTCACTTTTAAACATCTGTATTTAGCTGACATAAATTAAATTTTCTTAAAGGAAATTAAATATCCAGGTCACGTGAAAATGTTGAATGCAAAGGGAAAATGTGAAGCACCTTACTGCAGCAGCTGTTGTTTTACAGTTTTACTGAGAATTTAAGGAAAACCCTTGCTTGTTTGGTCAGAATGCCAGGCAGGAATGGAGCCCCACTTGACAGATCTACAGATCTTGGTCACTGTCTATTTTTAATCCTAGAAGGCACCGAGACAGAAGTGATACTGTTTAAAAAACAGAACAAATGGGAGTAGAATAGAAAAGAGCATTCACCTAGTTCTGAAAAATGAGAAAGAGAGGAACAAGACATGTTACAAACACCGCATTCTGTAATCTCTTTCAGACACTCATCTATTTCCAGTGAACAGCTCAGTTTTTTACCAGATCTCTTCCCTTTAGAAAGTTGTTGCAGAACCTTACTGCTCCAACAGTTAGAAACCTTCTTTTAATTTCCACACTGAAGTGATTTATAAGCAGATAATATCCATTTGTTCTTGTCCCACCATTAGCCACAAGTTTAAAATCATTAGTTTTCACTCTATGGTCCATGGACTCAGGAGGGGTTCATAAACTACTTCCAAGACTTTTAAAGTGTTGTGAAGCAAAGTAGCCATAACAGGCTGTAATTTGCTCTAACAATGCTACAGGGCATGTAGCATCATCTTTGGAAAAAGTTTAGGAAATCAAATCAAATCAAAGTGAAAAACACTGGCTTAAACAGTTCTTTTCCCTTCCTCTTGTTTTTTATCCCTTCCATGTGTTTTTAGATATCTGTCATGGACATCTTATCAACATTCCTCTTTGTACATTAAAATAACCAAGCTTTCCTAGTTTTCTGCCTGCAAAAAAAAGTCACCAGTCTCTGGTTTTCCATTTTGCAGCTATTGTCATCTCAGTCAGAATTGGACATCAGTGTCCAGAATCCCACATGAAATACCATGGTGCATCACATAATGATCTCAACATTGCCTTCAATCAGCTAGAAATACTTAATGAAATATACACCGGGATCATATATGTCCTCTTCACAGATGCACTACATTGACAACCCATTGCCATCCTTTCATGAACAGATACATTCAGGTCCTCCCTTCACTCACTGTTATCCATTCTGAGCTGCATGGCCTTTCATTCTGCACCAGTGAGTCCGCGCCACCACTATCGCCGAAGTCCTCAAGGTTGACAAACGGTGAAGTGTCAGCTTGGAAATGCTGGTTGGTGAGCCAGTTGATGATGCCATACTAACTGAGGAATCCGATCAAATACAAATGTCTGACATGAACTAAACGCAAGCGATTATGGCTGGTAAGTCATCAGCATGTTTGGACTATTTTGGACTATATTTTTCTAGTATAATGACCATGGATTGCAATTCCGAGCTTTTTATTTTACTGATGTTCCAATATAATTCCACCAGTAATAGGAAGGCTAAATACTAAGACATAGCAACCAAGTAATAATTAACTTTCTTCAGAGGAACATAAAGCTACAAGGATGAATAATTTTATTTTCACGGAAAGTCTAATATTTCTCTCATGGAATTAATCTTAAGTCTTCGAATTAAGTCTTTGCAAAGCTACACTGAATGTCTCTCAAGTAAAGACTCAATTTTTGGTGTTCAAATATGTGTTAGCCAAGCTGAAGATACCTAGGGAAAATATGATTTTGAAACACACAGCCTACATCAGAGAGAAGATACATTTATGATTTTTAGGCTCATGGGTAACATTCTCTCACTATCTGTATGTAAAAAACTTTCTTGTGGATTGTTCTACATTTTTGATTGCTTCCTTCTCTTCTCAAAGGTTACAAACATCTTTCTTTTTCAAGGTAACTACTAAGTCTAGTTTCAAAGCTAACTACACTTCATGCAAATTTTTCATCCACAGATCTTTTTATTGTTAATTTAAACAAAGAAAATCAGAAATTAATACTATGGAACTGAGTTGCAGTTATAAAGTGGTTTAAATTAAAGGACTAAATCCCATGTCATCTTAACTCTCCTGTAAAGATTATTCTTGAGCTCCTCATTTTGAGACTCAGCTACATATTGGTTATGTCTACACAGATAAATTAAGCAGTGCCAGGGAGCATTTCCAGGCATTGAAACTCAACTCTCTACGCTATTAAATTGTTAGAATTGTCCCACAGCATGTGTCACAGGAGTGTTATTAGTCTGTTCCAACTAACAATCTTCCAAAATATTGCCAGGGCACAGTTTGCAAGATTGGACATGCCAGGAATGGTTCCCAACAGGCAGTATGAGTCTGGTGACCCAGTTTTAGAAGGTAAAAAAATGTAATAGTATGGAAACTGGTCAGTGTGCCAGCTGACTCTGCACCAGAGGATGGTTCTGGACTTGCTTATTTTGTAGGTACAGGCATAGCCACTGCATCCCTCTGTTGGGCCCTGGTAAACTAAGGAGATGACTTGCTACAGGAATGTCTAACTTTGAAGATCGTTAATCTCCAAGAAGCACAGGATCATTTATGTAGGTGTTTCATGCTTACACACTGTCATCCAGGCTGTTGCAAAACAACCCTCTCCAAGTCTCCTCTTGCCCACACCGAGAGACTCCATGTTACAAAGAGCTGAGGCAGAAGGTCAGACAGAAGGAAAAGATGCTGCTGCTAGTCCACCCTCCCCACCTCCCGGCTAAAATATTCCCTGATCTTAAGAGACATTGTGCTATTTTATTCCCACTTCTGCTGCACACAAAGTTCACCATGACAAATAAAGTACTGTAGGGTGGAGGTTGCAGAGGTACAGTCTAGCACTGCAGTACAAGACACATTCTGGTCATGTTAATCACATGAGATCACACACCTTATTCAATGAACTTCTACAAGCAAGGTGCACGACTTTTGACTTCTAGCAGTAAACAAAAGAACCTCCCAAGGTTTCACAAGTAGCATTTTCTAAACCTCTCAACTCAGAATCTTTGTCTTTGACCTTGCCAGTACCGCACGTCTAGCTTTTTTCTCTAGAAACTTTTCTGTTCTGAAAGTTAACCAGAAAAATAAGGAAAGTGGAATGTGTGACAACTCATCAACTGTTTGTAATAATTTATTTCAAACCGTTTATTCGGTAGCTCTCTCCCTCTGATGCAGTCTCAATTACTTGATTGAATAATATTCTCTGAAATAGCACATGATGTGCTTGTGTCAAAGAGGCTCTCCACAGAGGCCATCAGCTACCTTTTAAAATCAATGAAATTCATAAATTTGCATTTGGCTTCTCAAGGAGAAAATAAAGGAACCTTTTCCCCCGGTACATATGACCTTCTCATTCTAAGGCCAGCTTGTTTCAAGTCTTCTGCATCTCTGAATGCCAACATGAAGACAGGTAATATCTTTCTTAGAACAGATAGATCTTGTAGTCTATTATATTCCCCTTCTTAAGGATTCTAGCCATAATTCTGTCTTAGTAATTGGGATTTGCACACTGTTCCACACAGTAATGCATATTCTAGCTATTCACTCTGTCATGCTGCCACTGCATTTTTAACAATGCTGATAGCAACCGATGTTATCGAATTCTGCAGACTTTTCAGGCTCTAGGCTTGTTCATGCCTTGTTTTTCATTTCACCATTTCGGAGCAAAAATGTTTTTATTTTTTCCTTTGTGATGCCTCACTACTGTGACCCTGCCATTCCTCACAGCTGGATCTTGTTAGTTTTCAAATATTGAGTCCACGCTGTCTGATCACACCACAGATTTTCTGTTCTGATACGTTTGCTGTCTTTATGTTTGCAAGATCAAAGCTAATGCTGTTTATACCACAGTGCTAAAAAGGTTCACTTCTCAAAAGGTAAAATAACCTTAGTATTTGAAATCTAGCCTTCTTTTATTCCATGCCTTCTACTCCTGATAATATCCATATGTTTCTCCTCTTGCTGGCTTCATTTTCCCATATAGCAATTTTCTTGATCAAACTTTTAGAAAAAATATTTGAAAGAACTCAGCAGCAACCAAATCCTATGCCCGTGAAGCCTTTTCAGGTGCAAGAAAGCAGAGCTGCACCAACACCAGCTGTTTTCCAAAACCCCACTCCCATTTCTTTCCCAATTGTATTCAAGTTCTCAGCTCCCCACCTTTTAATAGCTGATAGCTTCCTCTTAAATTCTCTCCCAGTTTCTTTCTCCCCTCTTTTCTTCCCTTCCATACATCTTTTTTTCAGTGAAATGGAATTTGTCCTCAAATTGCTTGGATAACTTCATGCATTTCCTTTTATATCTTACTATTCTGTTATCGTAGTGTTTTTCAAACAGTGGACCACAGCCCCCAGGATGTTCATAAAAGGCAATTGGGAGAGTTATAAGATGCTGAAATTTTTATTACACTCTAAAACAAAAGAAAATATCTCTTCTCCATTCCCCAAACACCTTTATCCTTCAAAAACAAGTTTTGCTATCAAAATCTCAAATCACTCATACAAATAAATGATATACACTTCTTACATGATACATTTTAGTCAGGTTCCCTCTGGAATCAAGGCTGATGTGGCTGTGTGATGTTGAGCCAGCTGACCAATTTCAACCAAATTTGACTGAGGCTACAAGCTTTCAAGATACTAAACTTCTATAAGTTTTGTGAAAAAGCTGGTTCGTGGGCAGAGTAGAAAGGATCCCAAATTCCCATGAGTGGAAAGGCAGGGATAGTTTATCCTTTATAAAATCTAGATGGCAACTTGAGGTAATCAAATCAACACACAAATACCTTTCTGCCAGTTATAACACATGCTGCGTCCCTGCCAACTACACAAATGAAGAGCTTGTGAGGAGTCCTGAAGGCAAGGGATGATGGGACGCGGGAGAGAACTTGTGGTATTGTGGGCACAGGGTATTTGGGGAAAGAAATTACTTGGAGAGCCAACACTTCTGACTCACACTGGGACACAAGCAATTCCCAAGCTGGTATGGCAATACTCATCACAGCCAGGGTGACAGCAGCAGAGCGGAGGCTACTATCAGAGACTCCCAGATCAAGGATGTGGGAGGCACTGAGGATCTCTGCTAATCCCGATAGGAAACTTTCCTCTGGAGCTCAATGGACAGAAAATCACATTGGCAGCATGACTTCTCCTCTGGGAAAAAGAAGCAGATTCACCAGGCCCACTTGTATTAGGAGATGTCCTCATAGGCTTGATGAGACAGTATTGTTGGCAAGCAGAGCACTCAGCTCTTTCCCTGCTCCCTGCCCGCCCGCATAGCTCCAGCACCCCACTTCCCAAAGCCACAGAGGCAATCCTCATGTTACCATGGTCAGAGCCCTCAGTATCCCTGATTTTTCAGAATTTTCTCCCTGAAGGTCTAGCATCCACTACTGCTCACAAACCACTAAATAACCTGTCACCTCAGCCTGTGTGTGGGGTTAGGGGTGTTAATGCTCTTATTAAAGTCAGCATCAGTGCTGAAACGCAGTTCAAAAACCTGGTGGATTTTCCCGGATTTCCCTTCCTCTCCCTTTGGCCTCCCACGTGCCTCTCACTTTACAACTGGGGTACATGGTGGGAACAAATGCTGGCAGCAGCATTGGTTAAGGCCCTTTGCTTCTGGTGAGTTAGGCCATGCCTCTTAGAAATGAGGCACCCAATCTTATGTAAAGGCTTTAACTGAAGAAGAAACCTCTATAAAGATAATTAACAAATGCAACTTAACAGGTTAGAAATGTATATACCTCATGGCTAATGCAAATTTGTGTAACTTCATCTTCCAAACACAGCATTTGTCAAGTTAAGGAGCACTGCACAAATTGAAATCTCCCCCTGTAGGTCCTCATACACCCTAATCTGTCAATTTTTAATCTTCTTTTGAGTAGCAAGAAAATTCATCCTTTTAGCTCTTCTTCTTTCATTTATTTAAATCTGTCCTGAAACCCTTTCTACTTCATACTTGAAAGGGAGTCTTGACAGATGTTTGAGCTGGACATAGAGGGCTCAGGAACCACTGTGGGCAACGACAGTCTCATTTTTTGCGTACACATTTAGGGACCACATAGGACTTTTTAAGTGCAGCATTGCAGTGAGACCTCACATGCAGATGCCCATCTACCACAGCCTCTAATTTCTCTTCTACATAACTGTTTTCCATAACACATAATTTCCATAATTCTCCCATCAGTAGGAACGCCTCCTACATTTTGATCCCCAGAAGTCTTACACTGCATTTGGTGTATTAAAATACAGGCTGTTGACGCAAGCCCAGGTTATTATGACATCCAAAACAGTCTATGGAATTAGCTATCCTTACTATAATTTATTAAACAAATAATTTTTGTGCCACCTGCAAAGTTCAGCAGCCCTAAGTGTATATTATTCTTCCAACTAATTGTTAAAGATCTTGAAGCTACAAACAAGATCCTTATCTGACTCCACTAGACATCTGCTCAAACACTGGCACAAGACTGGGATTTTTTCTAGCCTTCTGGAATTTACCCCTATACCAAGATCTGACTAACAGCAATAACAAAGGCTCCAAGAGCATCAAGGTCAAGCCTTTTAAGACTCTTATATAAAAGTCACCTGGTCCTGCAGACTGATTTCAAGTAAAAAGGCAAACAACAATGCAGCTGCGATGAAGAATTTCACCTTTTCATTCTGAAACAATTCCCTGGTTTAAATGAACTTTTAACTTGGCCATGTAATAACCTCTCTCCTACTGCTGCTTTGGCCCCAAAGAACTGGCAATCGAGTAATATGAAACCAGATTTAAAAACTAGTTTAGAGCAGGTTCAGGGAAAACCTGGGGAACCACAGAAAGACTGATGTCTGTACCACATAAATCGGTGAGAACTACGAAAGACAACAGAGTATGTCAGCATGTGCACAAACATGGCATTTTTGTGTAACAAAAGGAAGTGAGTAAGGTAGGGCAAACACACCTATTTTACATAATTTTTCACAAAGCTACTAGAGTTGTCCAAAGAAAGAAAGAAATAATGCATACCATGGAAATTTTTGTTAACAAAGTCCACTTGGAATTCCAAAAGACATTTGATAAATCTGTCATTCATAAGTCTTAAAAAATCTAAACTCCCAGAGGATAAAAATAAATGTCCTTGCAAGGATAAATAATTAGAAACAGATGGTAGGAGAATACTGTCAGTTTTCCAAGCGGAGAGAGGTCAATGGTGGAGTCCTGCAGGGATCTGTGCTGGAACTTGGGAGCTGCTCGCTTATTTATAAATGAGCTGGAAAAGAGGGTAAATGGTGAGGTGACAAAGTTTGCTGCTGATATTCATTCAGGTAGCTAAGATAAGGGCCGACTATGAAGAAAGACTTTACAATACTGGGTGACTAGGCAATAAAAAGGCAAATTAAAGTCAATGTAGATAAACAAATACAGAGTTGTTTCTTTGAGGGGAAAAAACCTAACTACACAAAATGATGTGCTCCAAGGTGACTGTTACTGCTTCAGGACTGAGATCTTGGGGTTATAATAGGTAGTTCTGTGAAAACATCAGCCCACCGCTCACTAACACTGAAAAAGTGAGCATTAGGAATTACTAGGAAAGGAACAAAGAATGAAAGAGAGAATATTATTATACCACTCTATAAATGGCTGGTTTGTCAGTCTTGAATATTGCGTTTAGTTCTGGTCCCACTGCCTCTGAAAGGATACTGGAGACTGGAAATAGCTGAGGGCAGGGCAGTAAGTATGATCACAGGCATGGTGCAACCTAACGACTAAGGAAAGACTAAGAAGCCAAAGATTAATCAGCTCTCAGAAACACATAACTGAGGGGATACAGCAAAGGTGTAGTCTGGACCAGCACAAGGAAGGTGCCTGGGAGTCTCCTGTTTCACAGCCTCTTCCAATACATGAGCTGGGAGGATCAAATGAATTGGCAGGTAAAAAGTTTGAAACATAAAAAACCCCCACTGAATCTTCACACAACATGTATTAAGCGGTGGAACTCTTTGCTCTGGGGCACTGTAAACGTGAAGTATTTTATGTTGTTATGTTCAGCTGAACTCTTACTGTGGGCATAGGCTTAGGCATCTGCTGAAAAACATAGATATAGGTTTCATCCTACTCATCTGGGTAGAGAGAAAAAGTAATGACGAATGTCTAGTCATGAAAAAAAATCACAATGACAGAAATGAAGTGTTTAATTTGTTTAACTTACAAAGGAATACATCTCAAGAAATGTCTTTATTTGTGAGGTTCCTTGCAAACTTTAGATGCAGGGTAATAAAGAGCAATAATACCTCATTTCTAATGCTTTCACTAAGTGAGCAGCTGCTCAAATTAAGTAAGTGTTCATGCAAGTGTTTGTACATGTAATTTTGAAATTGCAGCGGTGGGGGCTAGGGGCTGGAGAATGAGGCTGCCAACACTGGCTCTCAAGACACCCTGACAGCATTATATACACGGAACAAAAGAAGCAGTCTAAGCCATGGCAAAATCATAAGGGAGTATGTTGTCCTCACGTACACAAAGGAAATAGCTTTTCCTAGGATTTTTCTGCTTAATCATGTCATAGACATGACTAGACAGCAATAAGGGTTGAAAATGCATGTGGCCAAGGTATTGTATTTCTGTTCCTTATTTAAAAAACACCTCTTCAAAACAAGAGCTCTATCATGCTGACAATTTATAATGACTCATGCACGACAGAATGGGATCAAAATCTTTCTTTTAAAGAAATAAGTTCCTAAGCTTTTATTTGCAATCCTAAATCAAGCATGATCCCATGTTGAAAAAACTGCTTCTAAGCAGATTTAAATTACATCCATTTTAAGTATTATTATATGATCTAACAATGCTAACACTGCTAAGGTACATAATAGAAAGCAAAATCAAAGCTATACTCACATACTTTTTTCTTTTACTACTTCAGGTTCAATTTTGTTCCTGTACCACGCAGAACTATCTGCATATGTAGATGACATTACTACAGTGTTATTTGTGAGATAAGCATCTTAAGCTTATTATTGCCTATTACTTATACTCTCAAAACAGTAAAATAATAACAGAAGCAGGTCATATAGCTCATAGAAAACCTATCAGAACTCATTATAACTCTCGTCCTGCACATTTGGTTCTAAGTTATCCTCCTGTCCCACCACCATTGCCTCCTTCTTCAAAGGACATAACCCAAACCAATATAGATTTTCTGGTAGTTTTCTTCCCCTTTGAGGAAAGTTTTCTGAGGCAATACAGAAATGAACAGTCAGGTAAATGCTGAATTAAGGTACAACATTCAGCAAACAACAAAGTCAATCTCTTTCAACACTCAGCATTATTCCAGTTCTTCCAAAGCATTCATGTACAAACCAGGAAAGATGGCAAACAACCACTTGGCTATACAGGTATTCCCCTATTATTTTAATTATGGAGGTAAGCAGTGTGAAACAGATTCTTCTGCTGACATAGTCCTTTTGTTGACTTTTAATGCCAACAGTGCATCTACCAGCTTTGGAGATGACAAAAATTCTGTGTTATTTTGCCTGAAAACATATCTTCAGTGTCATACCTGCACATGTGCAGCATTGTATAGACTGATTGGCCTCCTGTAAATCAGCTGCATGCAGTGATTTCTAAATATTATTATTCACCTGTGCAGAAATGCAGTAAAGGAATCAGATCCATTTTTATCTACCTTGCACTAGCTTCTGTTGGCATAAAGCAGTGGAACCATATAAATAAAACACCATTATCTCTGATGTTGGAAAGCGTAAAGGATTTGGGAATTGTGCTGTCCTACTGCATACCGGACATGAACAAAACAGGCTGAGGATGCACCAAAACAGTGAATATTCATGCCACCTTTTACCAGCGGAGCCATAAGGAGAGCAGACAGCTGAAAGCAAAACTCCTTAATGGAGCAGAGGAGATGTCAGTGGTGCAAAGATGAAACAGTTTGCTCTGCCTGGAGCCAAATGACATGACTGTGTACAATTAATAACACCGTATCAGAATGCATGTTACTGAACAGACAAAGTAGCCACCAACATCAAAGAGGATTCCCAATGCAGAGATAATGAACGCAAACCTCATCTCACTGGAATTGGAGAAAAATCTACCAACCTCAAGTGACTGCAGATCAATCCCCAACTGATAAAGAAAGAAATCATACAGAATCTTAAGTGACGGAAACAGCATAAAAATACATATAACACACATAAATACAGCATAGCAAAGAGAAATGAATAAAGCTGGTTCATACAAACCAGAAATTTCCACTAAGCCTCATGGACTAGGTGGCAAATTGAATAATGCTGGAGCCGCTCAGCAAACAACTCAGAAGAATTATTGCTCGGAAACTGAAATGAATGTAGGTCAATTAAGGGAACTGAAAGAGTGATTGTGAGCCCATTTTGGAGACTTTTACTCTGTTTCCCTAACAGCTTGTTCCTGCAGAGGCAAAACTTCACAATTTTAGGGTTTTATTGAGAAAACAAATATAAGGTATGCTTTGATTTTAGACTTTTTTTTTCCAAATTATTGAAGAATTACTCTTATCTATCTCACTAAAACTGATTTTATTACTATCTCAACTCTAGAGACCATTATTTCTCCCCCTCTGCCTCCCAGCTGCATGCAAATCACCAGTTCTCTACTAACTCAGAGGGAAAGCTATGTTGGAACTACAAGAAGGGATATCCTGGTGTTCTCCCTCCTTCTTCCCATGCGCTTTCCCCAGGGAGACACTGGATGTGATGGGGAAAGTCAAATGAAGCCAGGAGACCTTCTGAATCAAAACCAGCAGCTGAAATTAATTTTTTTTTCTTTACACTCCTAACATAGAGAGGAAAATA
This sequence comes from Limosa lapponica baueri, assembly GCA_002844005.1. Lineage (NCBI taxonomy): Eukaryota > Metazoa > Chordata > Aves > Charadriiformes > Scolopacidae > Limosa > Limosa lapponica. The sequence goes on from KZ505989.1 coordinate 425,118, forward strand.
AACCTTGTGAACAGGGCGAAGAGACCCCAACAAAAACTCATGCATCTAACATCCAACGACCTCAGCTGCCCTTCCAGTTGGCCAGCAGAAGACCCCACTATCCCATCCCACTGAACCAAAGTGGGCTCTGCCTTGACCACGTGGAAATCTGGGCTCAGGACTAACCTTTAACAGGCTGGCTGTTACCTTCACTCACTGTCATCTGTTCGAGGCATCCCCACGGTCCCCACTGCCATTTTCTCCTGACCTTTAGATACAGACCAAGTGCTGGAGGGTAGCCCGGACCTGCTGCCACCCGCAGCTCTCCCTAGGGCTGTTTGATGCTCACGAGTCGGCTCACAGGCTGAAACCGGACAATTTCTCCGGGCATCCCCGCTCCCCGCGGGGGGTGCGAGGGGCTGAGCCTGACCTCGGCCCACGCCCGGTGCCCACGCGGGTGGGGGGGTGGCCCGGGGCAGACACTGGCACCGCTCTGCAGCGCCACTGAGGCGTCCCGGTCGTCGTCGCCGTCCCCCCCCCCCCCCGCCCCCCCCCCCCCCGGCGGGGCACGCCGATCCCCCGCCGCTTCCCTTACCCCCTCCCGGCCCGGGCGGCCGCGGGCGCCGCAAGTTTCTTCAAAGCCGCCCGTTCCCCCCCCGCGGCGCCGGGGACGGCAGGGACAGGCAGGGCGGCGCGGAGCCCCCCACGGGCCGGAGCCGCTGCCCCCACTCACCCGAGGTCAGCTGCATCCAGGCACAGATCTTGTAGACGGTGGCTGTGTTGCAGAAGAAGAAGAGGATGAAGCAGACGATGCAGGCGATGATGAGCATCATCGAGAGCCCGATGAAGAAGGAGGCAGCTTTGAAGGCTCCCGAGGGCAAGCTGGAGAAGTCCGTGAAGCTGCCCCGGCAGGTGAGTTCCCGGCTGAAGCCGTTGCCGATGCAGTAGTGGAAGAGCCCGAAGTAGCCCGCCTGCGGGGTGTCCACGCCGTCCCCGATCCAGTAGGGCTGGATGAAGCACACCACGTTGACGATGGCAAAGCAGATGGTGAAGATGGCCCAGAGCACGCCGATGGCCCGCGAGTTCCGCACGTAGTTAGTGTGGTAGATCTTGGCCGCCTCCTGAGCCGGGAGCATCCCCGCTGCTGCCGCTCCTGACGAGCCTGCTCCTGTCGCCGCCGTCCCTGCAGCCGCTCCGGGCATCCTCGCCGAGAAGATCCCCCCTCCCCTTCCTCCTCC
>KZ505989.1:426868-454543 GCA_002844005.1 Limosa lapponica baueri
GCCACGCCAACGGCCACACCAACGGCCACGGCGCCCCGCCGGCGGGGCGGGGGGGACATGGCTGAGGTGCCGTTCCTGAGGAGAGGCGGCGGCGGGGCAGAGGGCGATGGGCCGCTGGAAGGGCGGGAAGGGCGAGCCCCGGTGGGCGGCGGGGACGCTGCGGCGACGGCCTCCCCTCAGCCCCTCTGCCCCGGGAACCGCTCCCGGCCGGGGCAACGGCTGCCTGGCCGGGCCGCTGCCGGCGCTGCCCATGCTGCATGCCCCGAGAGACGTGTTCAGGCATTTTAAAGTGGAAAGCCTGTGTGCGGGTTTCTTTTAAAAACCTGCGTGATCCATTTCCTCACAAAACATGGGGCTGTCTGCGGCGGGGGGCTCTAAATGCCACATCACCTGTGGCGAGGTGAGCAGCGGCCTTCTGCCCTGGCACAGGTGGAGCCCGGAGATGCTGCTTGTCGTCCCCCCCGCCCCGAGTCAGCCCTCTGCCAGGGCGAGGTTGTAGGGCTGGGGAACAGAGAAATGAGGGGCTGCTCCTCACCGTGGCAGGCGGGATGGCGGGGGTGGAGGAAATCACCCCCGTGAACACAGAGCAGCCGTGGGGCCATGGTGGCTATGGTGGCACTGGTGGAGAAGAGCGGCTTCGCTCCAGTCAAGTGACTTCGGCCTGGAACTCAGTGCGTTGAGCATGTTGGCGTGCAGCAGTGATTAGCATATATTAATGAGCAATTAGCATCTGGTAATAATCATTCCGATGCCAGTGACACTTGGATTTGCAGTCCCCGACCTATGCGTTGAGCCTGAGTTAATAACAGTAATTGATGGCGCATATATACAGCGCTCTGAGGGTTGTCCTCTCCGGGGACGTGCTCGCAGCCAGAGCGGAGGGATGGTCGGCAGAGCGAGCGGCCGCGGCAGGCTGCTGCTCAGCGCCGGCAGAGGGCCGCACTCAATTAAATATTAGTGCTCATCAGTGCCCAGGAGGAGGGACACCCGCGTGGAAATTACTCCTGGCATTCGGTAGGAATTTTTCATCTGCTTGCAGACGAAGTTTTGATCTCTGCCCCATGACTGCCAAAAGACAGGTGCAGCATGGTGGAACAAGCATGCCAGCTCTTCCCAAGTTTGCCGCAGAGGGGCTAGGAAGGGACAGCACCAGCTAATGGTTTTTCAGGCCGCCATGCTCACATCAGGGACAGAGAGCTTTGAAAGCTGTTGCCCAGGGGTGGGAGTACAAGGGGAAGCGCCTCAGTGCAGTCACACTGTTGCTGTCCTGCATGCAGGAGTGCTCCCCTCGTGGAAGGGTGAGAGGTGGCACATGTGGCATGGGCTTGCTCAGCACAGACCCTAAATACTGACACTTGCCTCACTTTCTTAGGGAGGTGGGTCGAAGTGTGCAAACTACAGCTAAAATTCCTGGAGATTCAGTTCCCACTGAGGGTGCTTTGTCCAATGGTGATGGAGGTGTCCACGTATGCTCCACTGCATCATCTTGCTCCTACTGCAGTTGCTGCATGTGACCAGGCTGCTCATATGCCACCTTCAGAGAATAACTGAACTGGTTCCATCCTCCAGCAGCAGGAGGAGTGATGGCCTTTCCCTTCAGTGCCCTGTTTTCTCCAGGCTGAGGCTAGCTGGAATGCCAGGGCTCAGCGTAGAACACCTGTCTTTCCTGTCCTCTAAGTGGCCATCGAGTATGGAGGTGAAGACAATACAATCCAGACCTACAAGGTATGAGGAGGCCTGAAGTGGCCTGAGACAAACAATTTTAGGGATGGAGGTTGGAGTGAGGGTTGGGCAACATGTTCTGAGAGCTCAAAAAGAAAGGAGGGAGTGGGGAGGGCTCTGGGCAAAATGGGAGGTTCAGGGGTAGAGGGCCTGTGAATGTGGACACAAGGAGGATGAAACCTGGAATTGGTATGGCAGGAGGAAGAGATTTGGACCTGGGAAGGAGCCAGGAGAGAAGAAATGAGTTGCTTTGCAGAAGACATGGACCAAGGGTGCTGGGAAGACAGAAATAATGACATTGGAGGGAAAGCTGGAGGAGGAAAGTCAGAATGGGGTAGGGAGGGAAATATAGGAGCCAGTCTGTGCAAGAAAGGGAGAAGCAAGGGAAGAAACTAGGATTCTGCTGGCAAGCTGAGTAAAAGAGTGTAGGAAAGGAGACACGATTGACTGTGTCCAGGCAGTGGCTGGTTTGGTTGTCCTATGATGTCCTTTCTGGCCTCTGGTGCCAAAAGGGCACAGATTTCACATGGACTCTTAAGTGATACCTACTAATCCTTCAGTTTAGTGCATCAAAAATGGGAAAGTGGTACTAGATGTCTATTTCCTGGGGCACCTGAATCACTCTGGTTGTGTCCCTGTCTAGAGCTTTGAATTCTCTTTGGTATCAGAAATTTCTTCAGAATACCCAAAGATAGGCTCAGGAGGTTTTTTTTACGGTTCTTACCACGTTTATTTGTGTGCTTCATAGTCTTAGAAAATATGTTTTTATGAGATAGAAGGTTGGTATATTCTGGGCAGATCAGTTAAAAGGCAGCTGGGACCTCATTTCTCAAAGCAGAGCTCCCATGGATTTTGGTTGCAGCAGTTCTGCAAACAAAACCTCAGAAGGAGCCATGGTGAGCATGAGTTTTAAGTATCTTGCCTGGCATGACAGAAGAATTCTGTGGTAGAAACAGGGATAGTGTCCAGCTCTTCAGTGCAGCTTTCATCATCTTAATCCTCAGAAGGTTATCCTTTCTCTCCCACAGCCACTTGTGCCTTCACTGTTTTTCTCCCTGGGAATTAACTGGGTCCCAGCCCTGTGGGTGCCATTTAGTCTCATCTAAAAAGTCAGAGTCTTAAGCCAAGATTTTCACCCAGAAGCTTCTTCAACAGGTGAAACAGGATTCTCATCATCCTGATCTTTCTGGACAGCAGATCCTGCCTCATGCACCTGGTAAGGCAGGATCCTGTTTACCAATTAGCATGTCAGCATGCAACACTGAAGAGAGGGGATGTAAATCAAGTGGCACAGACAGCTCTTTTTTTGGCACATCCAGTTCAGCACTGGAGTGTACAACCATAATACTGTTTTTAAAAAACATTTTTGTGTGCGTGTGTGGTTAAAAATAGGCAAGTTTAAAGAGAATTTGTTTAATCTTTAGAAGTATACCTTGTGCCCCAAATTGGCCTGGACCATACTAGATCATTTTATCTAACCAGAAATGTGTTCATTTTTTTGCATATGTAGATCATTGCACAAAACACAAAATAAACGCTTACTATTTGGACAGTGTTTCTAATCACGGCATTTCTCTTTGGAACTAGTCAGTTATTGGCAGTAGTGGAGCAGCGGTGGAGAACTGCTTACACATTTTGTTTGGAGCACTGTGGGGAAGGGCTGTACGTTGTGCCGGGGAAACCCTTGGATACAGTGGGTAGGAGCAACAGATGAATGCAGTTGCTGGGCCGTGGGCGATGTCTGGCAAGAAACGCACATCTGGGAATTCATTGGTATTCATGTGGTGTGAAACTAAGAGAAAGGTAGTGGGAAGAAGAAATGAATGCATGGTTGGAGAAGGGTTAGCAAGAGAGAGGACTTACACAGGAAAGAAAGCAGCCTGTGAGGAGGGAATGGGGTAGTAGGAAGTTATGTGTTCATGAATAAACAGCAATAAAAGTGTCTGACAATAAATGATCAGTTGATCAGTTTTCTGTGGCTGGACCCTGCTAGGGTGACAGTTGAGGGAACTGGGAAAAACAAGCACATGAGAATGTACCCACCACACGCAAACTTCCATGGGAGGGAGATGCCCCCATTCAGGCACATGACGGCATCTTGCCTGCTCCCTCCATCCACTTTCCTCCATCAAGCCCTCTTAAAATGCAGCTCTGCCTTAGAGGCTTTTTTTTTTCCCTTCACAGCTGGATCTAGCTGACAGATGGCTTTTCATATCTGTAGCTGCACATTAGAGTACGTGAACTGCTCCACTTCTCTGGGACTTTCTTCCCAGGTTTCTGTGGTATCACTCATTGGAATGGCCTCAAGTTGTGCCAAGGGAGGTTTAGATTGGATATTAGGAAAAAATTTTTTCACCAAAAGGGTTATCAAACATTGGAACAGGCTGCCCAGGGAACTGGTAGAATCGCCATCCCTGGAGGTATTTAAAAGACAGGTAAATGTGGTGCTTAGGGACATGGTTTAGTGGTGGTTTTGGCAGTGTTAGGTTGATGGTTAGACTCAATCATCTCAAAGATCTCTTCCAACCTAGGCAATGCTGTGATTCTGTGTTCACCCAATGCCTATCAACAAATGGTAATTTCATTCTGAGCCCCCTTAAATAGCTACATATAGCTATTAAAACCTTTTAACACAACTGATATGGATATGTCCAAAGAACAAACTAATCTAATTTGGACTGGCCTAAATCCTAAGGCTGGAAGAGGAGGAACGCACGTCATGGTAGTCTTGAGGCTCTCCAGCTTGTGTCCAGCCATGTGCAAGGATGTGTGGGGCACCCAAAGCAGAAGCTGAAACAGCAGAAGGTCTCCGCTCTGCTCCCCCCTTTCCTGCACTCAGTGTGAGCTGAAGCTGGGACAATGCTAAAGGACAAGCAGGAATTTTTGTGCCATTTCATTGAAGACTGAGATAACCTAAGTGTGTTTTGGGCTTGATTACAGCTTAACTGGGTGCCAGCACTGGTACATCCTAACACACACGTCGCTCTGGATCAATTTTTTCCTTGTCCCACGGTGTCTGGAGCTGGCTGCAAACAGTCACTGCTGTGTTTACCCGGAGTGATTCCCTTTCAGCCGGGGCGATGGAGGGAGTGCAGGGAGCCCAGGCAGCCCCGTCGCTATGGCAACCTACAGCCTCGCCACTGATGAGCTCTTGCTGTCTATCAAAAAGCATTAACTTTTACATTATGTCTTTTTTATTATAGTTTCTGCACATTTTGGCTTCCTTTTCCCCAGGGGCCTGGCTGCACTGGTGAAATGTTCTTTCTCAGGGAGTGGGAAATGGCATTTCTTTCTATTTCTGCAGTGTTTACAACTGTGGGAGAGGCACAGCAAAGGGCTGGCTAGAATTACTGATATCAGTGTCAGTGAAACTGCTGTTGCTGTCACTGTTTCAGTCAGAAATGGTCCAATTAAGGCCTACCTTAAAAATTAGAAAGTGGGTAACTTAGAAGGTTTGCTCCACTTCTCTTGAACTTAGTCCTGCTCTTGTTGGTGATAGCAGAGGACAGAGTCCTGTAGGACACCCATGAAGCAGGGCAGAGCCAAGAAGCACAGCGTGGCCCTGCTGGAGCCGCATCCCAAGCAGGCTGCAGGACTAGATATCCCAAAGAACTAGGCAACGGGGTGCAATCAGGAAAAAGTCACATATTCCAAAGTCTACCCATAACCAAGGTAGATGGCTGCAAATGACGGAAGTCCACTTCAGCAGACAGAGAGGGGGCTGGCAAGAGAGGGGTGGTCAGGCAAGGAGTAGTGGCTGTAGCAAGCAGAAAGGATGTGAGCAAGATGAGAAACACCTTGGTTGCATGTGGAAGCAAAGATTGAAAGCAAGAAAAGATCTCACCAGTTTTTAAAAGAAAGAAAAACATGGAAAACAGAAGATTGGACTTCATAACCCAGGATATGTTCACCTACGAAAAAGTGGAATGAGCAGTGGCTGTTGAAGGGGAAAGCCGGTGGGAGTACAGATGAATATGATGAAGTAAGTACAGGGAAAGTGGGAATACAGTTATTGAGATCCATGGTGAAGAAGAAGAGATCTTGGAGCACTCTGACACACAACTCAGCTAAGACCTGCTTCAGCTTCCTTCCCTCAGCCTATATAATCTGGAGGTCTTGCAAAATTCCTCTGAAATACACTGGCTGAAATCAAACACTTTATGGGCCACTTGGGGAGCTTGGGATCTAAACTTTCCAGTCCCTGCCCACCAAGAAAAACTTGCTGTCAGGGCCTGCTAAGCTGTCTTAGCATGTTGAGGGCATTCTGCATGGCTCAGTGCAGTGTCTTGCTATCTAGGGCTTCTCTGAGCAAATCATCTCACTCCCAACAGCAATGGAACAGTGCAGCGCTCTGCCTCACTGGCATAGCCTGCTTGTCAGTGCTGCTAATTAACCCAGACAGAGCTTTCAGGTGGCTTGCTGTGTTGTGCCGTTCAGACACACCATCAGAGACTCCTCCTGAAATGATGGAAATTTCATGTCTCTTGCTGTGGCAGCTGTTTGCCAGAGGGTCAGTAGATTCAATACAAAAGGTGCTGTGAAATACCGTGCTGCAGGCTGTATACTGTGCTTCTTCAAAGATAGCTGTACAGTTAAGGCTGGTGTCTAGACATGCTTTTCATATAATGAAAGTTTAGTTAAGATATGTCTCCTAGACTGGAATTCACGTGGAGAAGGACTTATATTTCTCTAGACCAGCCTAGTTTACAATAAGTACATAAACTCTTCTGCCAATAAGATGCATTTTAGATTTTCTTTCCAGGCCCCCAAGCATCGTGTAGGTGGCTGCAGCTTTACTACCATCAACATTCAGCCATTTGAATAAGGACTATATGATGCTAAAGATAACATTAACGAGGTTTTCAAAAATCGTACCTGCCAGTGCTGAAGTCCCTTCTGTGCCCTTAACAAGGTAATATTACTGCAGTCAGGATGTGACTTATGATGTTTCCAGGCATTTTTTTTCGCAGTAGAGGGTGACTAAAAATATTTTACCTCACACTGGATCAAAAAAATGATACTTTAATTAGATTAACATTATAATACAATTAAATATCTGTTACATTTATTTCCAGATATTTCTCCCTGAGAGGTTAAACAACAGACCAGTGAGAATGTAGCAAGAGAAGGACCTTCGGATTTCTAGTCAGTCAGAAGCTGGCCAGTTACTTTACCCTAGTGACAAGCCAATTAGGATGCTGCATAGTGTTTCTGCTTGTTTCTAATTTTAGAACTAGACTACAGGAAGGCAAAAGTAGGTGATATTAACTCCTCTGGCCTTGATCTGCTAGAATCATAGTCCTCCTGCAACCTAATATATTTTCAGGAAAATCAGGAAAATTACCACTCTTCTAGTGTTGGTATTAGGGACTATGCAGACCTTTCCAACACACAGGGCCTGATCAATACTTGGCTAGAGGAATCTGCAGGGGAAGCTTGGGGGCTGCAGAGAGTGATTTTGATGCTGCACAAGATGATATTCTAGCACAAAGACAGCATTCATCCTGGCATTACACAACACAGCACAACTAAGTCTTCTGTGTTTTCAGGAGGATTTAATGGTAAAATGTTTAAACATACCTAAGTGACCTGCCAGTAAATCAGCATCTTGACCTGGAGCAGACTGGGGAAAGAGATTAAATAGAGAAAGTATGGAATTTCTCTCTTTCAGAGTATCTCTATGGCATAATGCAGTGCCATTCAGGGATATCACACCTACTGCAAGCGGTGTGGTCCCATTAGCAAGATGCTAATGTGATTAATTAGCCCTGATGACAAGCAGGTTATACTAACCTGGGCACAGCATCATGCTTATGTGCTTAACTGCTTAAGTCTCCAGAGTGCTTGCATCTGACTTAGGTTAACATAATCTAGTGATTTAATAAGCATATAACCTATGTCATTGTTCAAGCCATTAATAACAGTATCGATTAACACCAAACACAAGGCAGACTCTTGTGGAACTGCTAAAGATACACACATTCAATACATTAGTGAGCTAGAGCAGCTACCCTTTTAAAGTGTTCCTTGCTACCTACCTATGTGTTCACCTCCCAGGAGCTTCACCTTAATAACCTTTCCTCATCTGGCTATGAAAATATTACATAAGAGGGCATGAAAAGCCTTAAAAGTCAAGATATAGGACACATATATCTTTGTTTTATCTACGAAGTGAGTTATCCTGTAATAGAACAGAATAAATTAAATTTGACAAGATTGTTCCTTGATAAATCCATTTTAGGTGTTACTCATCCCTGTTTTATCTTCCTTGTATTCATAAAGAACATTGTTTATTTCCATATTATTCTAGGAATTAAAGCTGGCAGACTGATCTGTAACTCCTTCAGTTTTGTTCTCCATGTTCATAGTCCTCCCTCATACTTTTCTGAACACAGACACTATAATTGTCTTTTTATAATCTTTCTAGTATTCTAAAACTTCTCATCCCCCATGCGTACCTTGATACTGGCTCAGCCCCTTGCCTGTAAGATTTGCCTCTTCCCTTGGCAATTTTTGTGGGCCTCCCTGATCAGCAAACCCCTCTAAGTGGTTTTTAACCTATTCCTATTCCACACCTGGAGTTTTACCTCTTTATAATGATGCTAATGGTATTAACCATATGATCAAATTTTACATCCATGCTAAAAAAAACCCACCAAATTTCAGTCCTTGTGTCATGTTATAAAATTTCCTTTTCCACTGAGAAGTAAAATAACGCTTTCTCTAGTTTCTTGGTCTTTCTCCTGATGCTAACGGATTTCTGGAATGTCTCCTTGTTTTTAGCCCCAGGCTGTCATTTGAATAAATGTTTACTTCACGTGTACTGCTGAAATGATCTTTGGCCCAAAAATGTCTCTAAACTAATTTTTCATGTTAATGGTGGTACTGAGGTAAACAGCTGTTGAGTGGAGCCAACACTTTAATAGCTCTGAAAAAACTATCAAGAGTTTCACAGTGGGAAATTGCCAATATTACACACTCTTTGCATAAAATAAGCGTGCGTACAATGATGGGGAAAATAGATGCAAATGGCCACTAAAATGAGGAGGCTAATGAAACCAATGGGCAGTAAACAATAGGTTTTTACACAGTACATGTTGTACTCAACATACTTCTTGCCAGTTAAATCGCAATAGGAGGGAAGGGTGATTCTGATTTTGTTGAAGAATGTGATACTGTGTTTTGTAGTGTCCTGTCCAAAATATTCGAAGTGATTTGGATGGGCTCATTACAATGTGTACCGAAAACCTTTTGAAAGATAATGAAAATAATCAAAACCAACATTTAACCACGTTGTAGCAATATTTAGTCACTTACCCAGTGGATCCTTGTTGGATACGATTTTAATTAATAGCTTCATTATCTGAAGGAGGCAATAAACATCATGTTAATGAAACTTACAGTAGAGGCTAACTAGTTATAATCACCACTAACAGTAGAAAAAATTAAGGAGAACTTATGTGAATGAAAATGTTGGAAGATGTCATCTGGGGAAAACCAAGTAAGAGTCTCCATAAAAGAGGAGAAAACTGTGGAGAGCAGTGTGTTGGAAGAGAGGCACTTATTTATAGCAAATAGAGTTGTGAGAATAATTGATTTTTCTGTTTGGTGGCCAAACTGAAAATAAATTAGGGAAAACTAATATCCAGTCAGATACATTACTTGCTTTTCATATATTTTTACCATTTATTAACACTAAACATAGATCAATTTTAGAATGAAACAGTATTAGATAACAAAACCAAGACCATTTCATTTTGAAAATATGGACACAAAGCACTTGTGGTTTGTTTCTTTTTCCCTCTAGTACTATTACTCAAAATGAATTTCTCAAAATGTGAATTGATTTTTGATTCATTATGTGTCTCTTTGAGAAATGAATATAATACACTCATTTGCAAAACACAGGTGGTAACAGTTTACCCAGAACACCCTGCCTCCACACCAAAAACTTCTGGTTGGTCTTGAGGGTATGTATCTAGGAAAACATCTCAGTTTGGGAGCTTTCCTTGCCAAACTAAAATTCCCATATGGTTTTGTGGAAGTTCTGTAGAAGTCACTGTGGGCAGGAGCCCCCACCTGATGGCTTTGGCTTGATTCTTGCGAGCTACCAGGGATGGAGAAGGTGGGATGAAGTGGTCAAGGGCCATCAGCATCACGCATCTCTTCCCTGCTGTACCATGGAGGTTTTTATCCCAGGGTCATGCAGGATGTCTCTGCAGAGGCCAGAGCTGGCCCTTGCTCTCAGCCTGAGGCATCTCGGTCCCTGCCACCGCCACAGGAAATGCCCTTGCCAAGGAGATGTAAAGGGATGGTGTGCCTGGGCTGGGGAGACCCAGCAGAGGGAGGCTGCCTTCAGGCTCTGGCTCTTTCAAATGTTGCAGCTCATAAATGAAAACAATTCTGAGTGAAAAATAATGCGGTTGTTTCCTTTGTAGTGTTCCTTGCTGTGCCTGGCCTGGGGGCCCCAGAGCTAAGGACAGTAACTTGACAGAAGCTAAATGTGGGTCTCAAAATCTAGATGCTGCACTGGAATATTAGGTCTGTTTTGCAGATTTACTTGTCCAGAGAAGTGTCTAGGGACAGCCTGTGACAAGACCCCAGACAAGATTTAGGATATCATATAATGCTAATTATTTGTCTAGATTCAGCTTTCCGGTATTAGATTTTGTTGTACCTTTGTCTAGTAGATGACAGAACTGTAGCCTATCAGATGCTATCTTCTTCACACATGTATAACTAAAGACCTTGATCACATTACTTCTTACTCTTTCAAAAAGCCAAGCTGCCAGAGATGCTTTATCACTGTAATATGCACTTCCCAGATTTTGGATTACTTGCCCATCTAATTTCTGAACCTTTGCCAATTTATCAATAATCTTTTGACTTTTGAGATGGAAGAAACGTTCAGGCTGGCCCACAGCATCATTAACTAGGAAATGCAGAATGAACCAAAGAAAAAGTGAAGCAGCTGGCCCAGGATCACTCAGCTGTTTGGTAACACGGCTGATGCTCCCAGACCTGCTCAGGCCAAGGACTCCATTTCAGCCTGGGTAAAATGTTCTTGCTCCCCAGCCCAGCCTTGCAAGCAGCAGTGTTATCATCAGTGCTTTCATTCAGCTGGTTGATCTGTTGTGACCCATGAATATTTTCAGTCCTGTTTATCCTAATGCAGTGCCCCAGTCTTCACAGACAGAACTGCAGTCTGTGTTTACAGATACATTAACTATTGTCTGATTCTGTTAAAGCAAGTCGTGTAAAACCCCAACTCTCTCAAAGGCAGCAAGAATCTTGTCATTGGTCGCAGTAGGGTTTTTTGGTTTGTTTTTTTGGTGGTGGTGTTTTCTTCCCCCCACAATATGTGTTCAGTTTATAGAGTGGTGCAGAATCACTTTGTGTAAGTTCTCATCATGATTTACCATTCTGCTAGTGTGCAATTTTTTGCAAACTTTATTAGCCAGTTCCTATTTTATTTCCAAAAAAAAGAGAACAGTACTGGGCCAGGCACTCATCATTGCTGAGCTTTTCAGAGACACCACCTTCCATTAAGCATTCTCTTTAAGAAATACCCCATAAAACATATCAGTTACTTTTTAATCCACTTAGTACTTGCAATATTGATATTGGATAGTGTTAATTTTTAAATCAAAATGTCACACAATAGGAGGTTAAATGCTGTATGGAATTCTCACTCGGACACACTAATCTAACAAAACCCCATTTTCCATGCTTTTGCTAGGAATCATTGTAACATTGACTGACCCACAATTTGCTGGCCATCCATTTAGCGTGATTAAAAAATTCCACATCAGTTTCAAATAGCATTTCCATTTTTCCAGGATCTATAAAGAAAAATTAACATTAGTGGTTTGCAGAGGTTACTGCTTGAAGTATGTGCTCAGTAATCTCAAGAATGTCGGGAAAGCTTTGCAACAAGTATAATTAAATCCCAACTCTTCTATAAAGCAGACAGACTTGGAATTAAAGACCTCACTACAAATCACTTCCAATTATTTGCAGACAGCCTCTTCTGTACAGAGCTCTCTTGGATTTTTGACTCCTTCCATCTGCTCCCAGGGATGCTGGATGCAGGACAAGGAATAAGGAACTGCAAAGTCCACAGCTTGATCTTCTCCTGACCTTACCACATTCTCCATCTATGCTTTGGGTTGCACTCTGCGTCCACAGTTTGCTCCATCACCATGGTCAATATTAGCAATAGGATTGATTTTTGTGCCCAGGGCTATCAAAAGTGAAAATTTTGAAATCGCAGACTAATTCAGTTCACAATTGCTGATATGACCTTATTGAACTGCCTCGTTTGCACAGAATGAAGTAAGAAAAATAGTAAACATGTAATATAAACATTTAAATATATCAATAGCAAAGGTCATTGTAAGGAATTAAACATAAGGAAGATTCAATCTCAGCCTTGAATTTTTAGGATTTTTTCTTTCAAATGTAATTGAAGTTGAGCTAATCTTTTAACACATTTCAGTAGAATTACATTTCTAGAAAAAACAGCTCCTAACTTTTATTCTTTTCCTGTACATTCTGCAAAATTGTAAACATACTATGTTGTTGTTAAAAGGAGGAGACATGACAGTGTCTGGGGTCCCAGTGTTCTCTGCAGGAGTTCGAATGCAACCGTTTGCCCACTTCTTCTGTAGGGGCTTGAAAAAGGTTGTTTACTAACCTGAAAGTTACAAATCCAAACCACACCAGCTACATAAAATATTGAATAAGGTGTGCCTTTCTTTCTCATGAAACATTTATGAATAAATTATTTTGCTTAAATTGGATGAAGATGTTTATCTAATACAGCCTGGCACCTCTGAGTTGGTTCAAAGGGCAGCAGTGCTGAGCGCTGCTGTGCTCACAGCCCCGTCCCTACCTTTGGGGCTGATGAACCACGCTGGCAGCAGCAGTTTGTCCTCCAGAGCTGCCAACCAGAGATGGCCATTGCTGCAGGCAGACTGTCAGACCTGCTGCAAAGATGCAGCCACCTTCATGCAGCTTCTGGCCCCTCTTTTGTATTCAGTGGTGTGGGTTGCAGGGGAGCCAGAGCCTGCTCTTCTGGGTTTTGGGGTGTTTTGTTTTTTTTAGGTTGGTATCCTTGTCTGTATGTTTGCTTCTCCTTTTTCTAGGATATTTTTACTCTTCCAGGGCTGCGCTTTCTGCTTTGTGTCCTTTCCCTGCTACCAAACTTCCTCCCAACCATCTGGATGCTCAGCAAAATCCTTTCCTGAAGAGTGGGTGTCCTCGCCTCAGGCCACAGTTGGTCTCAACAGGCACCTTGGTGACTTCCCACCCTGAGTCATAGCAGCACATCCTGTGCTGCCTCTGTGGCAGCCAGCAAGTGGCAGTGGCATCAGTCTGGGAAAGAGCAGTTGGCAAGCTGGGGGAGGACAGGGATGCTGCAGGCTTCTCATAATGAGCAGAACCTGAGCTATCCCTTCAGTACGCAGGAGAAGGAGCAAGCTGTGCCTCTGAACCTGCCTAGCTGTTCAGTAGTTACATGTCAGGTTTTCTTTGCCACCTGGAGAACCAGCTGATTCCCTTCTTGCTGTCACACATTTCTCCTCCAGCTCTTGAATTGCCACATGCTGGGGAATCCTTCCTCGTGGCTGCCTGTGCAGGCTGAATGAAGCACTCTCCTGAGGAGGTCCTCTCAGTAGTGCTGCAGCAGAACAGCCACCCTGCTCTGAGTAGAGCCACACGCAGAGCCCCAGCCTTTTCCAGCTTGTAGGCCCATAAACATTTCCCAGGGAAGGTACAGAGCTGGTAAAGCAAGTTTCAATAAACCAACAATAGACTCACTTTTCTCTGTCACTTTTTGCAGACGCCTCAGAAACAGTTCATGGTCTGGTGGTTATCAGCAGATCACAGTCCAGCCTCATTGGGTTGTGATTTATCCAGCATTTACCTTCCAGGAGAAAACAGAAATCCCCAACCTCCACTGGTGGGTCCCAATCTTCACCATGCTAAACATCCTACCTATGCCTCCTAAGACACAGTTGCTGCCACGTTACGTGTGGGTCATTTGCCTTACCCTAAAGCCCAAATGTGGGTGGCTTGTGCTTGAGGAACACTGGTGGCTCCAGGACTCAGCAGCTCATGTGCTGTCAGCTTCAAGACCATGGCATGGGTTCACAGGACAGAAAAAGGACTGGAAAAGGAAGTTGTTTACCAGGAAGTTGCTGCCCACAGAAGTTGTGTTTAGGAGCGCATAGATCTGCTGAGGTGGCCTTCTGCATGGATGAATCCCTGAATCCAAGAAAAATGTAGTTAAGCAAAAAGTTTTCTCCCCACCCTTGTTGGTTTTGCTGTTGTCCAGAGGAACAGAGCAGAGAAGTTGACATAGAAATCTGCCTGCAGAGAGATTTCCTTAAAGTGCTTTTGTCAACTGCCTCTTGCTTGCTCTTCTACATGCACAGTGTATGATACTATTTGGCCCTCAAGCAGAGGTTTTAATGCTTCCTACAGGAATGCAGTAGATAAATCCTGTTTTCTCAGGGTGAAGTATGTCCTTGTTCCCTGAATGATACGATGGTTAAATACTTCATCTTGCACGAGAAGGTTACTGAACCTCCTCTCGTTACTCCTTTCTTGTGTTTTGTGCAGTGTGACTGCTGAAAAAAAAGTTGTTGCAGGTTTTTTATTTTATTTTTAATACATAACTATATCAAAGGAAGGTAAAACCTAAAGAAATCCCTCCTTTGTAAGAGTCCAAAAGAAGAGAAAATACCTGCTGCAACTCTTCAAAGATATACTTTAGGCAAGGGACAAAAAAAAGAGACTGTTCTTAGTTCCTACTTATCACATGGAAGTGAAACATGATCATGTGAATTCAAGCACTATAGCAAATATAGACTGAAAGAGCCTTCTTTTTTTAATTGAGGCATTTCTTTCTGATTGGAAAGAAGAACAATGCCAAAATAACTGTGGACGTTAGACAAGGTTCTGAGTGCCACACAGGTACAACTCCGGCATGTTCATGGAGACTGCCCTGAACTTTGAAATGTTTGATCAAACTCAACTGTAAGTTTTAAAAGATTCATCGACACAAAAGCAGGGAGCAGCTCCCAGGCAGGAGATCAGTTCATTCTCTGCAGCCTTCTTAAATGTGCATCATTGGCTGAATTTTCCCTGCTTTTCCAGAGCCCTCGGGCATAGGAACTTGCTGTAACTCTGATTCTTAGTGAGTGGTGTCTAGGTGCCTCCCATGGCTGTCTGCAAGCAGTATTTGCCTTTGAGGGAGCAGGTAAGCCCTGAGATGAGCATGGGGGTTGTTAGAACCTCACCAGGGCTTGGTACCTCTCCGGGAGAGCGGGGAGAGGATCTGCCATCACAACCACCAGCAGAACTACCTCTCCTTGCTGAAGGACTTGCGCATTCAATCCTTCCACCTGCTTTTCACAATCTCAACATGATACTGTATCACTGAACAGGCTAATAGTTGTTCAGTATAATAATTACAGGTCTCTTAAATACTTCTGAAATTGTCCAACAGATGCATTTTTACAGGCTGGATCAGTCTCTAAGCATTTTGTCTTTCTGCCCAGTAAATCTACACACAAGGCATAGTATTTTAATTTTGCATTTTGAATGGGGATCAATTTTTTGAGTGGATTCAATCATTATAGCACTAAACCATCTGAGCATTTGACTCCTTACCTATTCTCGTCGTATGCCTTAACACCAGAAACAACAATTAAATGGGTGGCATCTCCCTCCCATAGATGCCATAAAATTCCGTATCTGTCCTGATAAATAAGAAATAGGAGTGTTGTGGGGTTTTTTTACATATGCAAAATATCATCCCAAGGTAAAACTGAATAAAAACCTTGAGGGCACTAAATATGAAAGATGAAGAGTAATGTTACTACATTAGATTTGTAGGACTAGCAGCATTAGCTGCATTATGCCAACAAAAGAAACAGCAATTCTGCATAAAGCCGTTTTCCTAGGATCACTTCCAGAGATCAATTTTACCATGGTCCTTGAAAGTCCCACTCAGAGAATTATGTATTATAATAGCGTAGTGGTTAGATGTTCTTGAGACAGACAAAGCATTAAGTCCATATAACAATTTCTTACGGGAGTTGGACCAACCTTCAACACACATTTGAAAAAAAAAAAAAGATTTTACAGTTGCATCTTTGCTTTTAAAGAAATATTATTAATACTGACTATTTACAAGGTATTATGTAATTTCTATATGTTGTATGTTGTTTAATTTAGTACCACACAACATTTCATTTCATTACAAATTAAAGTTACAAATCATCTACATCACATATGAATGATGGAAAACATCTCTATAGATGTGATTCTAGGATGCACATGCAGAAGGAAATCAAGTGAGAGTGTTTGGCAGTGGTGCAACTGGTATGTGTAATGCCGGTACCCCTGTTAATGAGGGATATTAGTTAATTACAAATGGTTCACAGAACAGCAGTGAAAGTTAAAGCAGTGCTTTAACCTGAAAGACTCTGGATCCTAATCTGTCTGATTAGCAAAGATGAGGCTAGAAGAGGACTTGATCAACCCACATATATATTCAGAACAGAAACATGGTAATAAGTGTCTTCTAACCATTAGACAAAAGGAGATGATGATTCATTGTCTAGAAACTGGATTCAGATAAATTCCAGCGAGATATAGGCTCTTAAAAGCAGTGGCAGATTTTGAGAGTTGTTGTTGTGATTCCCGCATGCCAGGAACCCTGCAGGTAATTAATAGAGGTCTTTCTAGAGAAATGTTCTCTCAAATGCCATTTATTTAAGGAGGTCTTCTGGCCTGGACTATGCAGGCCAGGCAACTCCTTCACTGTTTTATAATGCAGAAAAAGGTTGGCTTGGGGTTCACATACTGTTTCCCACCAAGTATGCAGCCACCTTCAAACAAATTTTAATTTTTAACGCATGCTGAGCTGAGCATTTGAAATTATATTGTTACACTCTCATGTGCTACCGATTTACTGGATTTCACCTCAACTTCAGAAGCTCAGCAAGTTCAGTTATGAAACAAGTTACGTGGAAAAGCGAAGGTTAAATTGCTGATTACAAACCAAGTTCTGGAAAGGAAACAACAAATAACAAAAGCAACTTCCAGCGTACTTGTCATTGTGAGATTTCTCTGGGGCACAGAAGCCAAGGAAACAAATCAGCAGCGCTCTGCTCCTTCAGCATTATCTTCAAGAATCAGCTTCTCTCCTGTGTTTCTGTCCCCCCTGTGACAGTGACAGTTGTCGGGTTGCCTCTTGAGCGCAAATGAAGTATCAAATAATTTCCTGGGGACTTCAGTTCCCCTTCCTCCTTATCTTCTAATTTAGGGGAACTTAACCGTGTCACAGCTTTGATTAGCTCTTCTTCTCTGTGAGAATGCAAACGTCGTCAGGCTTGTCTGGGGCCAGGATGTGCTCTCTCTGCAGAGCCTCTATGCAACATTGATTTCTTATCTGTGCTTTACCCTCCCAGGCAGTTGGATGTGCAGTGGATATATTTTTCTTCATTTTAAAAGATCTTATAAATCACAGCTGATAAAAAAGTATTAATTGTGTAATACCCCGGATAGGCTGGCAGTATGTGAAGCTTCACTGGCTTTTTGCAAAAATAACACCTGACATATTCATTGTAGAGATAACCAATTTGCCATTCTGCATGCCTTCTCCCCATTGCTCTGCCCTTCCTAGTCGCTGGAAAAGGCTTTGATACATACACTGAAGCTTTATTCAGGGGCTCAGTTCAGTTGCCTACACTTTGATGAGGTTGACTATTTAACACCACCTAGAGAATATTGTTTCACCTCCATCTGCCATCTCAGAAGAGTCTCCCATAATAGGTCTTGATTAGTGTTTGCCCCCATGTTTCCAATACTCTAGGGTATTTCACAACCTATTTGTAGGAAACTGATTATAGACTCCTTAATGTTCATAGCTGCAGAAGAAACTAAGGCAGGTATCTCTTTTCTAAGATACGTGGAAATCCAGGTACTTCTCTAAAGCAAATCATTCCAATGACACAACACTAACCCACCTACCCCCCAACTTTATTGCTGTAGACTTTTATTCTGAAGACGTTATGAATACCTTCGGTGACTGCTGTACTTGAGCAGAGAAGCCTTCAGTCTGTAAGAAAAAGTATTTTTCCTATTCAGTAGGTTTGCTAATGCAGTCAAGAGTCTGACGGTGAACGTGTTCACTGGAACTGCTTCCGCAGAAGTGGTAGTGAGGATGAGTAGCTATGTTAGACCTTAGATCTGAGCTTAAACACCAGTCGTTGCTGAAACTCCAGCTTATTTCTGTTTGATGTCGAGCTGTACGCTTTTTAAACAGGAAAAAAGTGACATTCTGATCCTCAGCAATTATTTAGTGTTTCACCAGCGTTACAGTTGGAGTAGCTCTGAGTCAGTTTAAGGGCACTGATTCAAACACTCAACAATTTTACATCAAAACAATCAAAAAAAAGTATTTAAAAAGTAGGGCTTGATCTTGACAGAACTTCAGCTGCTTTACACCTTGAAGCTAGTATAAAATTGCCATTAAGTTAGTCTTGGCAGGAGAAATCTTTGGTAGCATAGGCACTAAGTGGGCTTAAGCGTTATCCCCCTCCTCTGGCACCATTTAGAGCATGGCTAAGGAACCCCAACCCCCACGATTTTGTTGAATCCATTGATTTAAGTAATTGTAGTTGTGAGGATCAGTGGTGCCCATTCTCATTTCAGGTAGTTTTTAGGCTACTGTGAGTTGTGCTAGGAGATGACACTAAAACCTCTGGAGGTAACCTTATCTAACATCTGCTTAAAGTTGTTCTGTCACTGCCCCCATCAGGAGACAGGAACTGGAGCCAAGTCCTCAGTCTACAGAGCGAATGATGGTAAAGTCAGAAGCAGAGCAAATAATGAGAAATAATGCAATCTGCTTTCAGAGGACATGGATCATTAGGTTGATTAAACCAGCAGATGGTAAAGGAAATTCAGTGTAGAATTCTGTAAAATAATTAGTGCAAGATTGAGGAAACAGCCCAAGAAATAGGTGCTAAATGGAACAATCAAATAAGACTGGGAGCTTGTATGAAAACAATAACTGGAATTTTCATGCCAACTAATGCCTCAGAAAGAAAAATACACCTAGCGTTCTATCGATAAAAAACAAGCTACGAAGAAGTGATGCTTTTTCTGTACAAGACACTTGTCAAGCACTATTTCAAATACTGAGCACTACATCAGTCCCTGCACACATCGATAGGTTATTATTACCTTGGAGCGGGTACAGACTAGGTCAACAAAGATTGCACTAGCTCTGCAAAATAGGCTATAAAGAAAAGTTAAAGGAGCTGTGCTTGTTTTTATTGAAGAGTCTTCAAGGGGACATAGTGGAAGTTTTTTCAAGTTAAGAACTAGATCAATAAAGTCAATGTGGATGGTGTTTTTAAACCAGTATGGGGCTAAGACTATTTTTCAGTAGGAATGAAACTGGGAGTGCATTATTATAAAAGGGTAATGTACCAAATGAGTTACGGGAGAGGCTTTTTGGTACCTGAATTGTAACATCATCATATCCAAACAAAGCAGAATTAGTTGTCTGCTCTTTTGAATAATAAATAGTTTATGAAAAAGTAACCAGTGCTGGCCTTTTCCTCTTATTAGAATATGTAAAAGCCCACCCGATAGTGAATGATTTTGTTAACTGATATTGCACTACTTACCCTGATTAATCCAAACTCCTTAGGTTTGGAGCAGACCCCAGGGATCAGAGTTACGGTGAACCTGTTCCTGATTTTCCCAGACTGACTGACCTTGTAACACTGAATGTGACTGGCTGTTGACTCAGCTTTGCAAAGTGCTCCATCATAACATAACTAAATAAAAGGCACTAAAAGAATGTAATTGTTAATTATTTTTCATGATGGGTCTCTTACCAGTGAAAGAAAGAGCTACCTAATTTCTCTGTTAAAACCTTGAACGCTCCCATGTACTTTTCATGGGTGCTTGTTTCTGCCTATAATAAAGGAAACCATTCATATATTATATTCCCACTACTGTCACCATCCTTACTGAATACAACCCCAAAGCAGCTAAATCACACAAAAAGTTCATAGCTGATGACATTTTCCCAATTCACAGAGTAGCACCTGTCACCTACTTTTTAATAAGGAAACACAACAGTTTCATAGTGCTTAGAGATATGGTTTAGTGATGTTTTTTGTCAGTGTTATGTTGACAGTTGGACTAGATGATCTGAAAGGTCCCTTCCAACCTAGGCAATTCAATTCTATGATTCTAACAGTTTTCTCTTTTACAGTTTTTTCTTCTTTTAGCACCGGTGGAAATAGGACTGACACGTAGTGTGCTTACACCACATCAGCACTCCAAGTGTGCATACCAGCACCTCCCCAGGTACTGCTGCAGGGCACGTACCTTTTGTATCAGGCTTTTTAAACTTGCATTTTGGAGCTTCAGATCTCTTGCCTCCTCTGCATCTCTGGAGGTTGGATGCATTAATGAGCGGCGGCCTGTAGATCATTTCACTCTCAAGTTCCCAGCCCAAGCCCTAGCCTGAATACAGCATGTACAAGTGTAGTCAGGAGTATGAGGGCTGTGTGAGACCAACAGCCACTGAAGCTCTGGCACCAAAGTTAACAGCACTAGAAGCAGTGCTCGGTAGGATCTGGTCTAGAGCTGGTCCTGATTTGAACAGCATCAGTAAGAGAATCAGATGGCTAGAACAAATATATGGGGTGTACCTTGAACTCGTCTGATGTTCAATAGGTGTATAAAAAAAGTGTCTTGTATGCTGGAAGGATAGAATAATGCTGTGTCAGTGGA
Source organism: Limosa lapponica baueri (assembly GCA_002844005.1). Classification (NCBI taxonomy): domain Eukaryota; kingdom Metazoa; phylum Chordata; class Aves; order Charadriiformes; family Scolopacidae; genus Limosa; species Limosa lapponica. Next base: position 447,422 of record KZ505989.1, read on the forward strand.
AATCTAAGAGGAGGATGTGCTTAATAAAGCAGGCCCTTTGCAGCTTCATGGCAATGACCCGAAGCATCATGGAGCATGAATTCATGCCTGGCAGAGGTAGAGAAGAGGACTGCAACTGAAGGCAGCTGTGAGCAAGGGATGATGAAAAGGGAAAGTTTCTTGCATATTACTCTTTCCTGATCATGATCTTGCCCTCATTTTGCAAATCTGGAATCCTGCTAAGGTGTTTGGATGCTTTGCGGTGCCACTCAGGCAAGATAATTTTCAAAATATTCTTAGTTGAGACAAGAGTCAGGTAATGTTGTACAGGGCATAGCTGGGTTTCTGATCCCTTGGGCTGATTTGGTCTGGCTTTGCCTTGATTAAAAATATCATGATGTAATTTATTCAAGAGGAGACAGATTGACAGGCACAGGATTTAATTAAACTAACTTTGAGCCAGTTTTGAATTCCTAGTTCACACCTACATGGTGCAAAGGCACCAATTCAGGAAGGAAGAGACACCAATGGTGGACATACTCCCTCCCTTCTCCTCTTATTTGTACTTATTTCTCATATTTGTTCTTGGAAGCCAGGTTATTCAATAGGGAGAATGGAGCCAAAGTGAGGGCTACACGTATGTATAATGCATGTGCATAAGTGGATCTTCAAAGTTGTTTCTTCTGTTGTCTGTCTCAATTTGCAGGTTAATGTAAAGCAGGCTTTCCCACTTTGTTCTTTAAGTAGTTTTTGCCATCCTCAATTCCTTTTGGAATTAACTTTGAAGTTAGGGAAAATAATTTAATAAAAGCAGTATTACCAAAAATTAAATGGAGAACTTGAGACCTGTTCAGAGGAAAATCCTTTCCATTTCCACAGCATTTGTAATATTATCCGCACACCCTCAGTTGTGTTATTTGCAGCAGGCTTATCGCTGAAGACTGGGGAGGTTTAGGTAAAGAAACAACCCGCATAAAGAAATAAATCATTTTATACACTCTTAAAAAAATGGTGAAATCTTGTGGTAGCAGAGTTTGACTTGCCTTCTGTTCACTTTTTGCTTCTGTTCTGGATCCAGAACTGTTAGATTTCATCCTTTAAGTCTTTTATGTGATTTTGTTTTGCATAAGCATATTTCATTTTATATTATGTGGACCAAATTCAGGCTTGGTGAGCTATGTGCCATTCCTTTTGAAGTCACTGGGCTATTAACTCTCACACAAGTGAGTAGTAAAACTAGATTTTTGTCTTTATCTCTTCAGAATGGGATCTCTGCATTGAAGAAAATAAATAATGAAGTCCAGACACAAATAATAATGAAATCATGTAAGCCGCTCAAATTCTTTAATTTATTCTTTGGACATTAAAAGAGTCTAAAGTCTATTTTGGTGGTTCAGGTTTTCACAGTGTTTTGCATTTGAAGCTTTGTTATCTTAAAGGTTCTGAACAGAAATGCAGATAGCAATTGTTCCAGCTACTTGCAAGAATGGTCTTATGATTCCCAGAAGTTAATTATTTGCTTACCTTTATACAGATGATTTAATAGGAAAAATATCCTCTAGTAATAAACCATTTCCTCTATTTCATGTGAATTTAGGAAAGCTAATAATTAGAAGACAAATGTATTTAGTAATGTTACAGGTGGTAACCTTCAGAATAGTCCCTTCTGAAGAATTCCCATCACTGCCACAGTCACGCTACAGGTTAGGAAGGCTCCTTAAAACCAGTTGTAGTTCCCAGAAGTAAGCAGCTGCCCAGCGCAGCCCCAGCATGCTCTTCTGCAGCCTCCAGCAGCCACCTGAGCCGCTCCCAGAAGGGCAGAGATGAAGGTGAGTCCATGGATCCTTACTGGGATGTTCACCCAGAAGCCCAAGGACATCTACTCACATGTCTTCTCCTCGGCCTGAAGTACTCAGTATTACTTTCCCACCAAGGAAAGGAAATGAGGTGGAGGGAGGAAGGGAGGACTTCACCTCCTGAGTACCCAGACCTTCAAATGAACACAGATGATCCCACACCTATTGGGTATGGTGGGATGATTCCCCCCATACCTTTTCCATGTAGAACGAGGTCTCTAGTGCCTACGGATCGATCTCCCCTTTGTAATTTCTAAAACCCTGCAGGATTCCCAAAATGTTTCACTGGAGAAAGTTGAAGGAAATGTAGAGTTAAAAGAAATAGTATTTCTATTATTAGATATAGTATTTCTAATAATATTTAGCATAATTAAATAATACAAGGAATCATTCCTATTCATATTGAATACAACCCAACCCTTTTAATTTTTCTGTAGTTACTGAAATTTCTCTTTGTCCCAGAGCTAATAATTTTTCTGCCTCAAAGCCCAGTTTGGCTTTGGTGTGCTACAGCCTCTGTAAAGCCAAACTGGGAAGGGAATAAAAGATGAAGTAGTCTTCCAATCAGCCATGCATCATAATTACTTTTAGTACTGCCATCTTCTGTAATTAATACAAACTGCAAATGAAGTTGCACATAATCCCTGCTGTGGGAGAGGAGAGCAACACTGATGTAATGCCTCCTAGAAGGATTACATGATGAGGAACTGATGTGGAAAGATGTCATAAATAATTTATTTTTCAAGAAATAAAATGCTGTTGGATTTGGAGTAAAAATTTGTGTAGCTTTTGCTATTAACTATCTTCATATCCTCCTGCACTCTTATACAACTGCTTTTTGAAATGCTTTTCCACACGTCTTGAGACCATCACTGTGAATGCAGAGTTTCTTTGGCTGGAGACATACAGAGCAGAGGGGTTAGAGGTACAGCGTGATGAAGATGCATGTGCTATTGCTGTTGTTCTGGTTCCTGGGGAAAAGGAAAGAGCAGTACCCTTAGGCACTTTTTCCCTAACAATACCAAGCTGTCTGTTGTGATTCACTGAGGAATAATTGCTTTGGGATGTTTCAAAACTAGTTTTTAAGTGAAGGATGCAAAATTGCTTCTTACTGGAGATGCAATGAATCTAGCTGACACTTTAATATGTTTATTAAAAGGCACGTGAGGCAGGTGAAGCAGTAATAAATAACCATGCAGAGAAAGATCATGCATATCTGTGGGATGCTGTCCAGTTAAAAGCATCTTTGAAAAATAAGTGAAGATTCATTGGTTGCTCCAAAGTTTTATTTCTGATTTATTACTGAGACATTTTTGCAAATTACTATCTTTGATAAAGTGACACGAGCTGAAGGGAAATATATACAAGCCAATTTTATTTCTAACTTTAATCTCCGTATGTCTGGAAAAGTGCTTGAAGAAACATTTTGATCTCTCTGCCTTTCAGCGAAGTGCAATCTGTTTTAGGTTTGAGGAGTTTTGACCCAGTGCTGGTGCCTTCTCCACACCCCTTTCCTCAAACAAATGAATTACTTTCCCCTGTGGCTAGAAAACAGTAAAAAGAGCAGAGGTTCAATTTATTTTTATAAGGCATTGTGCATACAAAACCTTAGGAAGCACAATAATTGCAGCAAGGGAAAATGTTGTAAAATGTAGCAGCATAAAATCAGAGGAGATATAGGGCCATAAACTAGGGAATGCTTCGGTAGGAGTAAGGCACGGCATGGGGCACAGCCTGCAAGGCTGTAAGCAAAATAGACTGGAGCGCTTTGGAGCTGTAATTTTGAAAGAGATGATGTGTCAATAAGGGAGGTATATAATAGCCTGCAAAACAATCATCTTCATAGCTGGTGTGACAGCAGCAATGAACCCTGTGATAGGAAAGAAGGTCCAAGGTTATGGCTCAGGCTGGTCTGAGGTCTAAGGATAGCCATGACGTGGATGTCAGTGGGACTAAGTGTAGCAGTATGCACAGATACCATCCATTAACCCCATTAAGGGACGTTGGGATAATTAGGGTGTTTCTGAGGCAGACAGAAAGCCAAGAGAGGTCTTACAAGAGAGGAATATAGACCTGAAACTATACTGATAGGGCTTGCAATAGTCCAGGCAGAAAGCGAGCGCACGTGCAGATGTGCAACCAGAAACCAGAAGAAGTGGTTTATTGGGAGGCAGATTAATGGAGAATTGTGTAAAATGGAGAAATCAGGAAGGTAAAGGCCAGTTTCTGGACAAGGATGACTTCAGAATGGTAGACTTTTCTTAATATGTGGGAAGAGATGATTTTGAAAGGTGATGCATGAGATAAGGGTGTGACTGTGGGGATTTCTCTTGCCAAAACTAATATTCCTTTCTGGGTGCTCAACTCAGGGAAATGAACCTGCCCCAGCTCATAGTGAGGTTAGTGCAGAAAGAACAGATTTATCTGAAGATTTCAAATTGGCTAGTGTCAGCAAGTGGTAATAAGAAGTGGAGGTGATAATAGATACTATGATAAGCAATCTGTCCAGGTAGAAGGAGATGAGAAAAAGACTTTAAGGTACAGCTAAATTTTCTGATCTACCACAGCCACTTTGTACCATGCTAATGCAAATGAAATGGAGAGTTAAACCTCCACTGGATGAAGCAGTCACTTTCAGAGAAGACCAAAAAGACAAAAGCAGATTTTAGTATGGCACTAGATTTGTCAATATGGACTTCAGAGTAATAGGAAAACAACCATTTTACTGTATAAATGATGAAAAATGGTGCACTTCTATCTGGAGCATCACATAGTGCCAGGAATGCCTGTTTTCTGGTGGAAATGCCCTTTGGCCAGCCTGAGAAAAGTCACACAGTGAAGTTCTTGTGCCCAGATTAGGATGCATCAGGATGCAGTGCTACCTTAGGAAACTGGAGGGATGTAATACTTCCACTGCTGTCCTGCAGGTGCAGGACAATTTACTTAGGATGCGGTGCTAACTTGAACTCCCCAGTGTGGTGGCTTGCTTGGAGATCGTGTTTTCACAGATCACCTCTTGATGCTCTTCTGTGTTTGGCAGGTGAACTGGTCCCTCATGCTTTGATACAGCAGCAGCAGGGCACACAGGCAAACTACAGTGTGATCCACTAAGTGCCAACATGCTTCTGCAGATAAAGCCCGTGCTCCAGCTGCAATCCCCCTATCAGCCGATAGCACCTGCTCCCACAGCCGAAGACCTCCCAGTGCCAGAAATCTTTGGTAGCATTCATTGAGCTTAACCACCCAGTTAAGCTTTTCCATACGCTGTTAGTTGAAGCATTTTGCTCAACTTTGGCAATTCCATTCCATCTTTTGCTTCAGAGAAGACTGCAAGTGGCCAAACCAAAAACCTATTCCAACACTGACACAAATGACTATACGCTGTATTTGAGCTGCAGATGGCAGGCTTATGTACTACACACTGCAGCTATAACTGCAGCAAGGAGCTCCCTCTGAGCTGCCAGTACTTTATGAAGTCAGAACCCACTGCAAAATGGAGAGATCTGGGGTTGTGTTCTGCTTCTGTGGACCCTGATTTTTATTCTGCGCTCACGTGCCACTTTGTACACAACGTGCACATTTGCTCGAGAGGCAGGTGCCACGGCAATTTCAAAATCGGATTTTCTTCTGAATTAAGGAGACATATGTGCTCTAACTTATGTGAGTGAAAGCTGGCAGGAATTCAAAGATACAGTCATTCATCCCAGGGGATTCCCTGTAAACACTTGTCTTGGTGAGCCGGGCTGCTACAGCCGTTATCCTGGGAAGCAGCACTCCGGATGGATTACCTCTGCGGACGTCAGCAGTACAATTGGATTAGGTAGGCTGTCTGCACACCTGCTCATTTCACTAACCTGCTCCTGGCATTAAATGACCCCGACGTGTCCTAAAATGTTTTTCCTTACTCTTAGAGCCAGGTGTGGACTGGCATTTCCAAGTGGGGAGGGCAGCGTGACCTGCAGCCCACAGCGCGGTGGTCAGCAGGAGCACAGAGCAGAGAGGACATGGGGACAGGAGGACAGGGCTATGGGGTCGGGCACAATCCCTGGCATTCAAAAGCAACATGCATAGATTCTAGGTCAAGAACGGTATCCAAAATATTTAGCGCCCCTTTTCACAAGGAGAAATTGTTCCTGTAAACAATTAATTGAAGGATTTCAGTTCTTCTTACTGAAGACAAATAGGCCGATTCTTCTCCTTTGCTTCTCTTCTATAGCTTTTCCCCTTTCTTCCATATTGTTTCTAAAAATGTTTAGGTTACAGAAAATCTGCAGCTCTCCTTTAATAGCAACTACATCTCTAACACAGATGGTACCCCTGGTTTCTGGACTGCTTTTTTCTCCCACAAATGCTCCTGCCCCCCTGCTTCCCTTTTTGGTATCAGACTTTCTGCAAGCTTTATTGTGCTCTCTCTTTGTTGGGGGCAGATATTTCTTCCTCCAGAAGGAAGATGTAGCAGGGTCTCTAATATATCTTTTGTTCCACCAAACAATCTCTACCCACTTTTACTACTCTTTTTTTCTCTTCCTGACCTCCATTTCTGTTAGTTCTTCCTTCAACACCTGACTTCAGCCCTCTTCCAAACTAGCAAATGGACTCTCTGATTTTAATTCCCTACTGTCTTATTTCTTCTCTTTTGTTCTCCTTCCTCCATTTCCATTTCCCTTCATTATCCATTAGGGGTAGTACTGGAAACGCAGCAAAGTCCATTATGTCCTTTTTAAAGTGCAAAATAGTGCCCATATATTCGTATTGAGGAGAGCCACCGCAGTGTGTGAGGTAACGATGGTGCTAGGAGCAAATAGATGCTGCTAAAAACATTGTTAACAACATTGATAAATTAGTAATATTAGTAATAAAATGGAATGTTGAAAGTTGGAAGACAATGTGCAGATTTACTCTGAGTATACATGGACTAATCCACTTACATCCAGACAGAGTATATCTGGCGGTTGTGGAAAGACACGGGAATTAACAGTGTTCAGCGGGGATTTTTGGATCAAACAAGCAGAAAGCAGAGGTGTTGGCACCTTCTCAGAACTACCTCCCTCCCAGTAGGAAGCCCATACAGATCTGGGAAAGGACTTTCTCCGGTGAGACGTTAGAAGAGTGATCAAGCCAGAATGGTGAGAGGTCACAAACGAGAGTGACAAACAGCAAGTTTGCTGATGATACCAAGTTGGGTGGGGTGGCTGACACCCCGGAGGGCCATGCTGCCTTCCAGCGAGACCTGGACAGGCTGGAGAGCTGGGCAAGGAAGAACCTCATGAGGTTCAACAGGGAAAAG
>KZ505989.1:473241-509159 GCA_002844005.1 Limosa lapponica baueri
AATGCTTTGGTAATTACTCTGCTTGGACTCTGCCCAGTCCAAGTCTATGTGGATACATGAGTAAACCCAGAAAACGGCATGGAATTTTGGCACATAGTGTACTGTTCTAAATGATAAAAACAACACAATTTTCAAAGATCCTTCTTATATTAGTGCTAAACTGATATCTTGTGAAATAGCCATTGTAAAAGGAGGCAAAACAGGCAGGAGCCCTGAGCAGCCTCCAGCCCAAATACAGAAGGATATGGGGAACCCAGTGCAGGTCCTCGGCTGAATGGGAGGAGAAGGTGTTGATGCTAATCCATGTTTTTAGTCTCTTGCAGAGTACATCCTACAAAAAACAAAGAGGATAGTTAATTCTTTTTAAAGACAGTTTTAACACTTAATGGAAACAATAAAACAAGCTCTGGTGAGTTCAATGATCCGAAAAGGCAGTGTGAAACAGCCCCTTTGTTTCTCTGCCCCAGAACAGGCTGCCCCCCACCTGCTCTCATTTCAACTGTAATGAAGACCTGCATTTCTAAGGAAGATAGGCTGGAATCCTAATTTAAGGCTCCTATTTTTGCCATCATTAAGGAACTGTATGATCTTCTTTCAGAGCCCTTACCTTGGCAGCAATGGCTGATACTAGTTACCAAGTGATACAGTAGAAGTGTGAACATTAGTCTTTCTTGTACTGCACATACTTCCTGCTGGCTTCCTTCACACGAGGTTTAGCAACTGATACAGTACATTAAAAAATCAGATGTTTTTCCCTGAAGCTATCACCTGCAGTAATTAAATCAAACACGCATAAGAGTTACACAGGGGGTTTGACAATGCATTTGAAACCACTGTGCTTCAAATACAGAGTAATGCACATCAGTTCAGGCTGATCATTTTTTTCCGGTAGAGGTTTGTTCCACTGCAGGTTGCTCAATTCTACAAAGATTTAGGCATCCTGGTGGCACTTCAGCATATGCTTTAAGTATGTGAATAGTTCTAGTTTGTTTGAGTGTAATACTCATTTACTTAAAATAAAGCATACCTGCTCGCTTGCTAGTCTGTAGCCAGCTTTCCTAGGATGAAGCCCTAGGACAAGGGAAAAGGAACAAGAAAGAGCTTTAATGCCCCATGAACAGGCTGAGCAGCATTCAAGATGGAGGCAGACTTTTACCCTCTGCACTCAGCTGGAGCTCTGGTCAACAGAACAGGGCCACTGGAAGGCAACGTAGCTGCAGTTTGAAGAAAGAGGATGCAGAGCATCCCAGAGCCTGGAACAATCTGGGCTGAATCTGTTTTCTTCCCTTCATTAGTGTGACCTTACGTTGGATGAGCCAGCTGAGTTAAATGCTTGGGAACTGAGTGTGAGCGGGGCTTTGGTCATCACTAAACAATGTGGCCTCCTGTCCTGTCTGGGTTTGTTAATGGGGACTACAGTGCAGGCCTGGAAACGCCAAATAGTTGCTAGGTGGGCTATCGAGAACCTGGTTGCAACGTAAATGATAAAATAAAAACGTTGGAGAGGTTATCACAGAATATCACAGAATATTCATGGCTGGAGGGGACCTTTGAGATCATCGAGTCCAACCACAAAAAAAAACCCAAAACCAAAAAAAGCCACAAAAACAAACAAACAAAAAGAAACAAAACCCCACAAAATCAACACACACCACACTCACCCACAGACAGACAAAACCCAACAATCTCAGGCACTAGAGCATGCCCTGAAGTGCCACATCTACACGTTTCTTAAATACCTCCAGGGATGGCGACTCCACCACCTCCCTGGGCAGGCTGTTCCAGTGCCTGACCACTCTCTCAGTAAAGTAATTCTTCCTAATATCTAATCTAAACCTCCCCTGCTGCAACTTTAGACCATTTCCTCTGGTCTTGTCATTATTCACTTCAGAGAACAGGTCAACACCCACCTCTCTACAACCTCCTTTCAGGTAGTTGTAGAGGGCAATGAGGTCCCCCCTCTCCCTGCATAAATGCAACTCAAGTGAAATATTACCGTTCTAAAAACTGGCTTGCAAATATCTTTCTGCTTCAATATAATTCTTTGGAGGTGAATCATAGCTTCGGGGTAACAGTGGGAGCACCCAAAGAAATTTAATACCAAAGCAATACATCTGAATTTTGTTTTAGAGATGCATTAGAAAGCAAAAGTGCTTTCTTGAATGGAAGCCTAGTTATGTGATAAAATTCATCTTTATTTAGGAGAACACCCTAACAAAGGCTGAGCAAAGTTCCTTTGCTTTTTCTGCGCCAGAGCTGTAGATACAGGTTCCTTGCATTAGGAGTTAGGCTTGACAGAGTTACTATCCCACGCAGCCTGGAAGTTGTGAATTGTTCTTAAGTAAATAGTATGTGCTGGTTTCCAAAAGGCTTCTAAGCCTCTGAGGTTACTAAGGAAGGCACAAAGGCCAAACCGACAGTCTCCACCTGTCCTCATTTAAGGTAAAACAGAACCAATTTTCTGTTGAGTAATTTTACTTTGCAGTTAAGTCTCTTCTAATTAACTAAACTCTCTGAAATTAACAGCATATTCTTCAGACAGTGTCTGCTTCCAGAGTGATAAGACCTGATGTTTATAGTTAATACCAAGAACGGGATGCAGAGAGGCTCCTGCTTATACTTACTGCCATAACAACCAAGGTCACTAACTTTGGTATTTGCCTCGTTGGAGGGTTGGAAGCAGAAGAGCGTAGAAGGGTCCCACCTGCTGGGAGGAGGGGAAAGGAGAGGTGACCCAAAACTGACCAACAGGGTATTCCATCCCATGAGCATCATGCTCAGTATAAAAGCTGAGGGATCAAAGGGTCAGCCTCTTCAATGGCCAGCATCTGAGGAGGACCTTGTCTGAACATCTGCCTTTGATCCCGATCCATGTGTTCCTGAATCCAGATCCGGAATCCAGTTCCCAGCTGTCACTGAGTCCAGTCTGGGACTTTCCCAGTGCCTGCCGGTGACATCATCCTGGGAGCTTGATACAGTTTTGTATATATTGTATATACTTCATTATTTTCTTATAAATATTATCTTTCTCTTACTATGATTTTATTATTAATATTTCATTAAAGTAGTTCAGTTTCTTTTAAACTCATAAGCCCCTCTCTCTCTCATTCTTCTCTCACTTGGGAGAGAGGTTAGAGAGCATCTGTCATTCATTTAGGGGCCAGCCCAGCCCAAACCAGGACACCACCACAGGAGAATGGGAAAACAGGTTACAAACCTGAGGAAATTTTGTTTTCCTGTTCTGTGACTGGTCTTTCCTGGTGGCTGTGTGTAATGTGTGTCTGTGGGCCCTGACATGGAGCTTAGCTGGGGGTGCTGCACAGGGACGACAGGGTGTTCTTTAAACCTGTTTTGAATAACCCTGTTTCCAGTCTCCACTGACAGATTTTTGGCAGCTTGTAGGCACTGCCAAGCCCTGCAAACCACTGAAACAGGGGTCAGCAGCAGGGGACTTATCTTTACTTAGCCATATAGATTCCCTAATTATTTCTGCTTGCTCCCCCATGGCTTCCTCAATGCTTGTGGAGTTTCAGAATAGAACTACTATCAGGAAATGGACTCTACCCGGACCAGCCGCTGGCTAACAATTTCACTCCTACCTCCTGATCCATACTAATGTATATTTTGGCTAGCAGCAGCAGGCACAAAGCAGAGCCTCTTTTTCTTTTTAACCTTCTCCTATCTTCTGGGAATATGCAGCTATTTATAATCATGCCAGATGTTCCAAGGAGGTTTTCTTGCAGCATGTGTTCATCCTCCATCAATAACTTCACATGCAGAGTGTGGGATCATCCCTGCATCTGTAACAAGTTTTATTATTTCCTGATTTATCTCTTACTGTCCTGGAGTCAAGTGTGTTCTTTTAAGCCAGCGTTGTTCATGCAGTGGCTGTGAAGGACAGCAGAAGGCTCAGGCTCCCCACTGCTAGTCTCCCATGGAGCCAGGAGTCTAAGCAGCTTCATTTTCACGGCTGCAGCACCAGTCCAGCTCTATGTGATGCTGCAACACAAGTAGGAACTTTCCTTTCCCATCATGTTCTCAGGCAAGAAGGACAAAAAGAGGCAGTTTCTGGACTCATCAGCTACTTTTAATACATTTGTTGCATCGCAGATGATGAAGCCAGGTAGCATTATGTGGCTGCAAGCACCTAATCTGTGTAGGCTTATGAAATCTCTGTACTTACAGTCTACATGCTCTTTGTATTTAACACGGGTTTCTCAGTGCTGTGAGATAAACCTTTGTTTTAAAATCAGCTTTTGAAGACAATGGACTGATTGGTGCATTACTAGAGGCATCTGCATCTTGATGCTTCCCAGGACGTCTCCCCAGTTATCCATTGCTTGGTGGAATGCCTCTGCACGCAGTTTTGTAGTTCAACTAATACATAAGGCAGTTCTTTTTAAAACATAAGAAACAGAGAAGTGGCTCTACTGATAGGCAAAATGTGCCAGGCATGCCTTTCAACTATTTTTAAATGTTGGGTTAAGATCAGAAAGGCCACAAAAGATCAAATCATAATTCACATTTTGCATATATGGTCCAGTGATATGAGATGATTTGTGATGCTTCCATTTCAGGGCTCCCATCGTGAAACATTTAAGGGACCTGGTGAGTATTAAGACAGTTCTGAGAATTCAGTTCTTCTGGCACGTCGCAGGAAAGTGCCACAAATCCATTTTAATTTTTTTTTTTTAATTCAGTCCTGATTATTTGGTGATACCAAAGCACACAGTAATTTAGCACAACTGAGTTTGTTTCTCCCTTCAATCAATGTAATACAGCAACATCACTGACACAGAAGATTAGCAAATTGCCACAGCATTCTTCTGAATTGTATTTTCATTAAACAATTGTAAATCTTGTATAACGAGATCAAGATTTAAGCTCACTCCTGTGTAGACAGACCACGTTCTCTGGCAGGAATATGATCATGACTGTAACGCCACAGCACTAGCCATGAAGAAGCAAAGATTTTGAAGGACCATCAACAGAGAGGGGGGAGCAAACCTGAAAATAAGTTGCATGATAGAAACTTTTAAAACTCCATTAATCCAGTTAACTTATGTATAGCAAATATATTCTTATTGGAAATTATTTGTTGCTGATTCACACAAGACCTAAAGGAAGTGGTGATGAAAATCCAAGATTTCTTCCATATTTTGCTTTATTACTTTTGTAAGAAGCCAGTGCTTGAAATCAAAGGTGCTGTATAAATAAGTGTAATGAGATGCAGAAAAAGGAATATTGTAAATTCTAATACAACCAAAATCATATAATTGACCATGTGATCAAGTCTCACTGGAGGCTAGAAAAAGCAATCGTATATGATTTGGTTATCATTAAATTTGCAAATCTATTCTTACAAATGCTACCATGTGCAAGCATGCGTTAGTTATATTAAACTGTCAACACAATTCACTAAATGTTTGAAGACAGCTCTCAAACTCTAAAAGGATTAATCAAAAATATAAAGTAACATTTTATTAAGTTACAGCTTTTTAGTTTACTCCTTAGATGGATGAGCTGGACTTACTCATGAATTGAATTGATACTTATTGTGATGTAAATTTGAAAAATTAAAGCTTTACCAAAATAATTATTGTGTATTTCATGTCCTGTTGGCCTGACAATGTAACAGCATGAGAATTTGCTTTGGGAAGCCCAGAAAGTGAGCTTTCTCCTGTGAGATGATGTATAAATGCTTTGGTAGCCAGCTTCTGGGGTGAGGGTTTAATCCTTGCGGATTCTCAGACACGGCAGCGCTCACCAAGCTCCAGAGATGCAGGCACTGGGCACAGATAAGAACCTGGGACGATTCTCCGTACTACCCTTGGGCTGGGGACATCAAGTCACTGGCCTCATCTGACACTTCAGGGCATAAAGGTGATACAGATAGCCATTGCCCTGCTGTTATCCCCTTTCAGAAAGATATTACAGCCTTCTTCTGTGAAAATGACTGAGATGTCGCTCGTCAAATCTGTCCGAATCACACTTGCACCTCTTGTTTGATTATTGCAGATTTAATATTTTCTAGGTCAAGGCTATTTCACTGCCACTATCTGAGCTGTCACCAAAATGAGTTATATCTTCAATTACAGAAACACATGGGATATCACACCTTTTTTTCATACTTGTTGTGGAAATGTTGTCAGGATTCCATTCTTACATGTTTCATTTCACCCTGAACTCCAGAAGAAAAATAGCATACTTCATCATATAATAACAGCGTTTTGCTGGATGGTTTGCCACTCCTTTGCTCTAGAACCAGCATCCCTGTTTCTGAGAGATATTTTTGTTAAAGAGTGTTACAAGCTGTTTTACTAGATGTCAGGGATATATCCATACCTATCACAGCAACTCCTGCACACTCTTATTTCTCATTTGACGCTCAGTCCTCCAGGACTCTCCATCACAGCCCCGTTTCACTGCGCTCTGCCCAGCGTTCACACTCAGTGAGCGCCCACTTTCTGCCTCAGAATATTCCTGTCTGCTACTCCCAAAGTCCCTCTGGTCTCCGCCTTCATGGCCCACTGCTGCCATACATGCTGTTCATCTCTGCGCCGTTGTGCTATTCCTAATTCAGTGAGTCATTTGCATATTAGAATATATGTAGCGGGCTTAGAAGACTGCAGGATGACTGCCATTGCTATACATCAGGAGGATGAAGCAGCAAAGATATTTCTAATTACTAACTTCCACTGGAAGTAACAGAAACATACTAAGCAAGTGTGTGAAACACATTAAGGCTTCTGAAGTATTTTGTGAATATGTGACAATCCTCCAGGGCATACTTGAGGTCTGCAGCGCTGGGCTTCTTCCATGCCTGGATTCAAAAATCATTGATGCAGCCTGGATTCAAAAATCATTGATGCAGCTGGGTTTTAATTGCCATGGCAGTCTCGGTAACAATGACAACTTAAAAATGAACAGCTTTGACATATCAGTTTCTGAATTATGCCGGGTTGGAGTAGAGGTCAGCATTCCCTTTTGAGCCATAGCTGTATTTCAATCAAGACACATTCAATATCGTGACTTGATTCATAAATAATTGATGCAGCTGTTACACCGTTTTGCCTTTGATCTTTTCAGAATGAAACAGAATTCAACACATGCAGCGTCTTGAGACATGTAAGCAAATAAAACTGAGGTATCAGCAGAATCCATATTGACACAAAGGCAGGGTTTGGCAGCTTCACTAGTTTCACAGAGAAAACAGTTATTGTAATCTGGAAGTTTGAACTCATCAGTTCAAATGTCCTCAAATTAAAACTGTTTTTACTCATAGTTGAGAGAATTCCTCATGATAGCATATCAGCAGACATATCTTTCTTTTAAATCTTCTCCTCTTCTGAACACAGATTTGGCTCCTACCTCTATTTTAGCCCAGCAATACTAACTCTCTCTCTCTTCAAGTCAGTCCTCTTTTGTACGAAAGTGAAAATCACAGCCTTTCTCTCTCACATCAGTCCTCGGAGGCTGAAAGGCATGCTGAGCTGAAAAGGTCTAAACCAGAGTTCTTAACCTGCCTGAACTCTCCCTCTCTTTCTTGACTTTATGTGGGCAACATCTCCATCCTGCTGGTCACTTGTAACCCGAGCATCCTTGTGGATCTCTTTATTCTGAAATGATGTCTCCATTCAGCACAGGACTTTTGCATATATAGCCCATCACCACACACACATATCTCCTCGCTAAGTAACAGGGAATGTTGCCTGCATCTCTGATCAGCTCATGGTGTCAACCAACATTGTCCTTCCAGTCAACACCACCTACACTTAAAAACGTTTTTATACATCTTCTTAACTATCTGCAGAGCTATTTCTTTCCAATTCCTTCCTTACCACTGCCTTTTGTTATGATATATGCTAACGAAAAGAAAAAAAGTGGCAATAATTAGGCTTCTGCTATGCTATGATTATGGCTTATTCTGGTGATCAACCTGATCTGTCTCCAGCCTGTCTGTCTCCAGTCTTTTGGACTGCAACCTCATACATACAAATAGGAACAGAATATATAGGTCATAATAATGAAGTTTGTGATCATACCTTGGAAAGGAACAATATTATATGAAGATCCTGGGGGACGGTCTTCAAAACCAGCCTGTTGATTGGAAACTTCTTGCACAAAGCTGTAAAGACCAAACAACTGCCAGACCTGCAGATGGGGAATACCAAACAGAAGCTTGAAGGTGGAATATGAGGCTCAGTGTAAGATATCAGTGAAATACTGCATGTAGTTTCAGAACCGATTTTTAAATACTCAGTTTTAACTATTAAACCAATAACAATCAAAAAAGCCTGTTTGTATTTCACAAGCACAGGGTATACCTGACTACGAGACCATACTAGTAAGTAAAAAATAAGAAAAAATATTTCTAAGCACAGAATTCTCAAAGGCAGCACCGACTTTTCTTCAGATAAAAGCTGAGTACAGGTTGTGTAGGTTAAGTGCTAGAATGCTTTGAGAAAAACTAAAGTGGTTATAAATATTGACAAAGCAGCTGAAAGACATGAAGAAGAAAGAGGTCAGCCCTACATGGTCATTTAGTGCTACCCAAAGGGTACTGTAAGGAAAAAATCATGTATCTACCAAGGTTTGTACAGCTTTTCTCCCCAAATCATGTATTATTTATTGTAGTTGTAAGAAACCACAACACACTAGTGATAAATGCAATGAAAGATCTACTACCTAAAACTACCTTGCCTTCCTTTGCTTATCACTTGCCAAACAGACACCTTCTTATTGATACAGTGAACTAGAAATGGGATATTATTGCATTATCCCTGTTAGTAAATTATTTCAGCTCAGTACAAACAGCAAATCAATTTTTTGCTTACTGTCATTAGCACTAATCAATAATTAATTAGGATTATTAAAAATTGTTAGCACAGAATTTTTCTCCTCTGCACTTATTTAAATGCCAAATTTATTTTGCTGAGAGGTTGGTGTAAGACTGAAACAGCTGCAGGGCCATGGAAAATAAGCTGAAGGAAACCTTCAAGCCGAGAAGTAGATAGGATTTCTTATTAGTCTCAGTAAGCAGTCTATCTGCCCAGGGTGAAATTTAGCTGCTTTTTTACTTTTATAGATTAAAACTGTGATATTAAAGTTTAGTCCACGAATGTGATGACTCAGTTGCTGCTTCCTCCTGCAGCCTCGATACTTAGTTGATTTTCTATTTAAAGATTAAATTCATTTTCAATTCTACATTGACAAAAATGCACTGGGATCTGTCTCTCATAATATACTGGAAGCTAGCAAATAAACCCCACAGGAAAGAAGTTGAGCGTGATATTGCTGTGACTATGGAACAGCAACCGACTCAACCACTTTTAAAATAATACCAAGCCCAGATGAAAGAGAACTGGTTCACAATGAATGTTTCAGCAGTTCTATGCCCAATTCAAGGAAAGGAAAACTCTCCCAACAGATTATGCTCCCTGGGAATGTGAATCCTGCATCACAGATGATGTCATGGGAGAAAAAAAAAAACAACCACACTTTAAACTTTCTAGGACATGATGTCCCAGCACAGAAGACTTGGTAACCAGGGTAAAGCTGTAAGACAAGGCTCTCAGCGGACTCTGTTTAGGGTTCCTCAGGGCATAGGCAAAGATAAATGCAGTGTGAGTTACTTCTTGGCACTATGGGGAGTTTAATATTAGTGAAAACAACTTCAGGTTTACTGTAATTTACACTGGGATCTAGGAAGCTCCTATATAAGCCTATAATTGAGGAATGTGGTTGAAGTAGAATTAATGATGGAATTAATGAAGGTGTTAAGGGGTCTCTAACAAAGTGTCTCTGTAAACTGCCCATGGTGGCACCCCACTTAAGCCACCTGACTCAGTCAATGTGGCTGCGCAGCCCCCACCTCGCCCCAGCGCAGCCACGTGTAGTTGCGTTGAGTAACAACCAGATGCCACGGTTTTGGTTCAGATGACTCATGAGAAACTCAGATTATGGATTTTCGCACAACAGAAACGTATAGAGAGTAACATAAGTCATTAGCTACTCTTCCAACATGGTTCTGCATGTTTAGTTTTGGTTAATGTCTTGTTAATCAAGGCACGCTACCCTGCTGTCAGTGCACTGAATGGCCACATCTTTTTCCATGTAACATGTTAGGAGTGAGAGAATGTCAATTCCTTTTTGAAACAAAACATTTTTACCAAATGCGTTTTTTAGAAGTGCCAGTATCCCATTTTAATACTCTGCATTATCAAAAGCATTAAAGGGCAGAACTAATCCTTTGTAACACACTCCTAGCGCATACACATGTGCATATATACTCACATACGTGTATATACTCATATGCTCATAGTGTAAATATGAGTAGCATAATAATTGCCTTTGATTAACTTCTAAGACAGTGCTACATTGGGTTGAATGACAGGGATAATGAAAACACTGGCCTACAACTGAAAAATATGTTTTCACTGTTAAAATGCACATTCCCCAGCCTTAGGCCAATGCTTTGGCTGAGCTCAGGACCCCACCAAACAGCTCACAACCTGGCTTTGTACACAACACCCTTTGTACATAACCCTGGCATTGCTCCCATTCCAGAAAATGGTGACGTGAGCTGAGTTGCATCACACTGACTGGTTGCATCATCCCCTTTTTATGGCTACATCAAGCATACCCTCACAAGATACTCAGATTCCATCTCTGTCATGTGGTTCAGCTCTCACACATTAAATTTCTAGCAACTTCAGACATTAAAACAATGGGGGAAGCTATGTTAATCAGTTGTGAATGGGTAATCTTCCTCTATGACGATGTGGTACCTTGTCAATACTTTACTACTAGATTAGTAGAAGAACACGCACAGAGTCGTCTTGACTGCGTTTACAGAAACCTGGAAAACATTGCTGCATTTCACGGCAGAAACTTTGGAAGTCCCATCAGTGAGCTATATAGATCAGAAAGGCTTGGAGATGCTGGTTACCACTGTAACTTCTGCAGAAGAAGAGCAAAAAGTATTGCAGAATCATGAGAGGGGAACTACCTCCAAACACAGCATTCAGTTCAGATACAGTTTTGCCTTGAGGCTTCTCTGGTGCATGATGGGGTACAAACTCAAAAGTCGAATGTTTCCTTCAGCTAGGGCATTCCTGCTTATTTTCAATAAACTTCTACAGAGCTAGTACCATAGACACAGAAATTCTCCTCTAGATGTATTTGAAATTGGCAAGTGAGTACAAAAATGAAGTTGGCGGGGATGTCTGGAGTGATGGAGACACTCACGCATGAATGCAACACAAAGCAGGATCATAAGGCGAGCTGTATGAGGAAATTGTATTACCAGTCTGTGGCACCAAACTGCTGAGCAATGTGTCTTCACCTCTCATTTCATTGATGGGCACATTGCTAAGTGCTCTCGCACAGATTTTGTTGCAGTGATTTTCCCTGGGGAGTTGCATACGATGATATTTTAGGAAGTAAGAAAAGTAAGGCACTGTAAAAATAATGTAATGAAATGGAACATCCCTTTAATTTATAACTGGTTAATATGCAGAAGTATGCTTAGTCTTTTGAAACTTTGCAATGAAAAACTGTAACAAAATAAATTGGGGAAATATGAAAACAAGAAGACCGACTTCCATCTTCACAGGTTAGCTGACACAAATATTTCCTTTTTTTGAACTACAGATACTATATTTAGGTAGCCACATCACTGCTTAGTGCAGACACAGAATAACAAAGGTCTTTTCAGCTAACAGCGGCTGTATTTTTTTTCAATGCTTTCCCTCTGAGTCTCTCACTATCCTATGATAAACCAAATAGCATTATTTGAAAATTCCACCCAGTCCTGACCCTATCTAGGCTCCTGCAGGGACAAAAAACAAAGGTACAAGTAATTTAATTTTCACTTTGATTCCAGCAGAAAATAGTTTCATATTGAAATATATAAATAAAAGCCTGATTATGCTGAGAATTATTACTAGGAATATAAGATTTTTCTAACACATAACTAGAGAAATCTCTAGATGCTTGCTGGTGTTTGACTTAAATTTTCCATGCCATAAAATCTATGCTTTTTACTGAATTCTGAAAGAGGATTGATAAGTCACTAACACATCAGATGCAGTCTCACAAACAGAAGTTCAATTTTCTGCAGCACACACACAAATGCCAGTTACAGAAGATCATTAAGTCCAAACTCAGATGCCCAATTAATTCAGTCTATGTTCAGGCATCTAGGCAAGTAAACCAAGAATTTCCAGGTAGAACTTTTTGCTAGAAGTGGCATCACTTTAGTATGACTTTCACAATCTGAATATATAATGATAAATAAAAGATTTGATTATGTATGTATAGTGACATCCATCTCCCTTGGTCCTCCTGATTTATAAAGACTATAATGTAACTTATAAAACCTCAGCAGTTTTGTATGCAAAAATGGTATGTTCTTGGCAAAGTGTTCTCTACGAGGCATATGTACATTACTGCAATCTGCTACATACCTTCTTAGAGAAATACTTGTACTAATTAATACTGTGATTTAACTGAGGATGTTGGTGCTAAGACATCATTTTCCCAGAAAAATAAATTGGAAAATAAACCGTGCCTACAATGAATAGAAATGTAACTGAAAATTAAACTATCACCAGTATGAGCTGACTTCATTTACTGGCAGTTTGAGGAAAGGTATTTATTTTCCCTCTTTCACCTTTAACGGACTTCCCCTTGAAGTCTAAATTCTAAAAGTAAACTGTTATAATATGCAACAGTCTGAGGAACTAGCTGAAATTTTAGCAGTATTTGGCTATGGTGACATATTTATCAAATCTGATTTGGAGATCTCAAACTCTGGATGGTTCATCATATATTTCTGTCTGCAAAATCCTCTGCATTAGATACTATGGGAGTATTTCATCCATAGAATTACTGTTTTTCATATTAATGAGTTATAAATGAGAGCTTAATTACTACTAATTGCTTGAAAATCCACTGTCGGTGATTATAATCACTAACGATTAGATTGTTAAACATTCATCTTTGTCTATCTTTAGCAAACTTAATGAGAAATTATGGATCAGATCCTCAGTTTCTGATTCTACTGCTAAGTGCCCGTGGAAAAGAACCTCTGCTCGCCCCTGGCACTGACACAGGGGCTGAGCAGGAGACAGCAAAAGATGTGAAGGGAATACATTGCACTCCTGCAATCCACAGCCCACAGAGTTGTCTCCAGGGTCTATTTCTCCTGAGTCCTTTGGTCCACATCTTCTATTTACAAAGGCTAACCACCCCTGATCTTCCTTGTTTCAACATCAGGAGAATGAGGAGGTGAGCTGATACCCTTCAGACACCAAATAACTTCTTGCGGTTACAAGTGCAACGTGGGCTTGCACAGAGATCTATCCATCTCTGTACAAGTTCAGTTGACATTAAGTAATAACCGTTAGGCTCCTGGTGGGCATTTAAAATGGGTTCAAACCGCTTCATTATGCACTTGACCACCTTTCTACAGCTGGTGCACAGAGCTGCTTCCCCCAGAATGGCCCGCCAGCGGGGTAGGTGTACTTCAGACAGACCAACATTGTCTGATCTAACGTATTTTCTCCCTTCTTTTAGTATGTATTTAATTATGCATTTTTTTAAATAACACACTTGCAAAACAATACCAGTTGGAATAGCAGGTTTCCATCTGGATAAACATTAGGGAGTTTGCTTTTATTAGTGCATTTTACTGCATTTCACGTTCCTCCTTATTGCAGTATGATACTTGAAATACTTATTGGCTCTGTTACAACGCTGTCCTTTAGCTTAAGCAGCTCTTCATCTCTTTGGTGTCTATTCTTTGACAAGGCCCAAATCCCACCCTTATTTAGGATGTCAGATAGCCATTAGCACATAAAGCTGAAACCAATTTAGAAGTTATTGCAGGTGTCTTTTCTCCTTTATTATTTAAGGTTAGTTCTTCTACCACAGTGTGCACAATGAACCACTTGAGATCTCTTCATCCACTTTGAAGAAAAATCACCCAGTTTATACTTTAAATAATGTCTACCTGGGAATTTAAGTTAAACGGATGGCTTGTGTAGAGGTAGATGATGACACCATCCTTTCCGCTGGCTCGGTTGAGAGAGCTGTATCATCCAACAAGGCAGGAAATGTGGCTGCAGCAATTTCTTAAACCACCTCAATGATGCTTTCAAGAGAACATCTTTCCAGAGCAATAATTTCTTATCTTCCTGCTCTTTGTCAGAGCCCTTTTCTGCACCTCTGTTAGCTTGGATTGACTTTTGAATAGGAAGAGAGTGCTCAGTAATAATCCAGACGCAGTCTCAATAGCATCACGCACAATGGCATCTCTGGTAAAATGTATCTTGGAAAGACTGAGAGAAAGAAAAAATTAAATACTGCACATATTCTATACAAAAAATTCTCTCTTTCTAGTCCTACATACATACAGAACCTACATAGAATATGCATGTGTTCTATACACAGTTCTCTATATATGTATATATAGAATTACATATATAAATTACAGAATCTAATCCTGTAATTCACTTAGGCACTTTTGTAAGTTTAAGGAATGAGGAATTGCAGTGATTTGAAAGAAATGAGTGCATATTCTGTACTTAAAAGATTGTTGCTGAACTGGAGCTATGGATAAGAAAATTTAAATGAAAATTAATCACTGCTTGCACTGAAAACCAATTTGACAAAAAAAAAAGCATTAATATAAAATAATCTGACCATAAACACAATGAGAAAGGACTCTCTCCTGCCCTGTTACATGCAAGTTTCAAACCTCAGATTACTGTTTGCTTTCTTATATTCGATACATAGGCAACTCATAGTCATAGTAGAATAAAAAGACATATGACAGCTTAGTGTAAATTAAGAAATCACTTATAGCTGTGCAAGAATGCATATTTAAGTAACACCACCAATGAAAGCTGTGGTTGATGAAAGATGTAAACCAAAACAAAACTATTATGCTACATGTAACCAGCTGGATACTTTGGCATGAATCCCGACTCTAGCAACTGCTACTTACGAGTTTTGACCTCTTGAATGAAAAATCAAAAATCACACTTACTAAATTTAAGCAGTTTTACAGGGAAGTTGAGACTTACTGTAGGAATATATGGATACTGATAAGCCTGAGAAACTGAACAGAGCTGTTCAACAGTCTTCTGTAACAGTTTTTCATCTGCAGGTTTAAGAGTCCAGGATTCTGTACTTACTTCAGGTCAGTGCTGCAAAAACATAGCATTATAGTCCCACCATTTCAACAAATCCAGATATTCTTAATAACTTTTAAGTTGTAAAAGCTACGCAGATGTATTTTCCTGGTTTTTACCTCATAATAATGGTGCCACTTTGGATTAATAAACAGAATTATTACTGGGTATTTTTTTGAATTCCAGATTAGGAGCTAAATGAGTGGTGGTCCCGCTCCGTTAATAAGCAGGCTTTCGGAAGCAAGGCTGCAATTACTGAAGTAGCTATTTTTTGGTTTGGTTTAATTTCAGTTGGACTGGTTCCCTGAGCTAGCTCTCTTTATAACCAACCAAATCCTAGGACCAGAAAATGAGTGGAAGTGGGAGTGGAACTCCCCTTTTTGAGGCAAGATGGTTTTACATTGTGCTGAAGTGATCCCAGGAGGGACTGCAGCCTGAATCATCAACACTCCTACAGAATCACTAAAGTGAAAACTACTTGTTTAAAGACAGACCTCTCATTTTAGGACTCTTGCTCAACTCAAAGCCAAACTTCAGATTTGCTCAGTAGTAATCCTTAGAAGATGCAGATTATATTACTAAGAACTGCTTCCAAAGTATTTAATTTCAGCTCCCACATAGGCTATACAAATGTGGACTTTCTGAGACTCCTTGCTGTTATTACATTTGTTTTTTCTGAAACATGGCCTATCTGCATGCAGAGGAATCTGCCCCAACAGATTCCAGAGTTTCAAGAGCTAGAAAAAAGTATTTCACTCTGTTGGAAGCGTAGGCATTGACACGACGCTTTAAAAATTACCTATTATTTCAAATTAAGATTTTTTTAACAAGAAAAGAAGTGGACTGAATTAGTAATAATACAGCATTTGCCCACGTATATGGAAACCCAGTAACATTAAAAATAATTTTATATTACTATTATTATGCTTTGGCAAAACTGTGATAAATAACATACCATTTTAAAAAGATGACTGTACACAAATTGGTATATATAACCATAAATCAGAACCAGTTGCATCTTTTTCTGCTTCTCTTTTCCTAATTCCATTCAGGATGGTTTTAATTTACAATACATATATATAAAATAATTTACAATATATAACTAACTAATATATAACTATAGATCTGAAATTCTGTTCAGGCCTAGCTATGATGACTGTGAATGCACAAATATATATACAAAAACCTGACTGTTAAAAAGAAATAATGGTTGAGTCACATAAGCTTTATTTATTTAACATTTCATCTAGCTCAGACTATGGAGGAAGGGTATCACTTTAGCTTTCATAACCCAGTATGCAGTTGTCATATTTATCTCTCTAATACAATGTGCAATGTCTACGCATAAGATAACTTTAACTGTCATTTGAACATATTGTGCACTTTTAGGGTGCCATCTGCAAAGTTTGACTGGAGCAGAGACTCCACAGCCATGCCTTTAAGCTGTGTTCTGTACTAACATGTGTAAGTTATGTGCACAATTGCATGTTGGTTTTCTTTTGCCTCTTCTCTGTATCTAACATTTGTTTTCCAGGTGTGAAGCGAGGAGGGACACAATACCTCCAGACCCCTCCTGTGCCTGGTGCTGCTGCCCTCTCACATGATGCACCTCGAAGCTGGCCCTCAAATCAGCACGTCCAGCTACCAGAGACTCCACACACCGTCCGCGTGCCTGTCAGGGAAATGGCTGGAGTTAAACTTGCAAATACCACATCAGCAGCCACGACTTCCTTCTGACTCTACGCCCCGGGACTAGGCCTGACCCCTCGAACACCAACGCCGCTCCCTATGCCCACCCACCGCCCTCCTCTCCCTGCGGGAACTCCTGCCTCTGAGGCTTCTAACACACGGCTCCACAGACACCTGTACCCAGGGACATGCCCTATACACAACTTTTCCTGTGGGATAAGACACCGCCTCTCCCCGGGGACACCCGCACCACCGGGCACCTGGACCTCCCGCCTCCCCTCAGAGCCTTCCCGCCCTTTCCCGCGCCGCCAGGCACCGCCCAGCCTCACCTCCCCAGGGCGCATGCGCGCGGAATCCACATCTGCGCAGTGCCCGCGGAAGGCGCGGCTGGGTGGAGATCTGCGCATGTGCGGAGGGCGGCCGCGGCTGCCGGTACGCGGGCGGCGGGGGCGTGGGGAGCTGGGGTGAGGCTGCCGGGCGGAGCGGGGCGGCGGGGACGGCCTTGGGGTGGGGGCGGCCGGTTTGTGGCGCTTGGTGGAGAGAGAGAGAGAGGAGGGGAGTGAAGTCACGGTACGGACCTGCTCCTGCTGCGTTCCGGGTGGGAATCGCCGCGGGGTCCCGGCCGCCTCCTGTCCGGGCTGCCCGGGTGAGGGCTGCCCCCGGGGCCGAGGCTCGCCGTTAGTCTCACGGACGCGTGGCTGAGGGGTCCCTTAGCCCGGGCTTCGTGGAGCGTGTCCGCGCTGCCGGGGGCCGGTCGTTCCCCTCAGCCAGGGCACGCCTGGGTCAGCCGTGCCCTTGCGGGGCGAGGGGCCTCGTAGGGCCTGAGGGGAAGCAGAACGGTGTGAGCCTCTTCGGTTCTGTCAACTTTCGTGGTAAAGTGTAGAAAGTCATAACAAGGGTAGGTGTTTTAGGACCAATGTACTGAGAGAAGTCTTCCTAAATCATCAGATCCGGCCATGAAATACAAATTACTGTGCTTTTGGTATCCTTACCTGGAGTCAGCTGGAAAGAAGGTGCTTTAGGCCCCTCCTGACCTGGCTGGAGTCACTCATACAACCTTCCCTGGTCAGGAATATCCCGAATTCAAGCTTTGGCTGATGCTAGCCCTTGTGTCAGCATTGCCATTTAATCTAAATTAATTGTTGTGTGAACATGTTGCTCTAAGCATCCTTTCTGTTATCAGCTCTAGGATGGGATCCCGTTGAAGATTAAGACACCTGCATATAGTCAGTAGAGATGGAGATTTTCACCCGGTGGCTTAAATGTTTTTATTGTAAGTTGACATGTGCTAGGGTGTTAGAGAAGCAAACTGGGCTGGCAGGTATGGTGTGATCAACAGGCGATTCACGTTCTTCTGGAGCGCAGCTGGACAGCAGGGTGGAAAAGCTGAAGCACTTTATGGCTTTAGATATGTTTAGGACACTTAGTCAAACCTTGTCCTCATTTAGTCAGTGGAGAAAAAAAAGCTGTCCTTTTTCTTAATTCCATGCAAAATTTTCAGCATTTTCTAAAACTCTTTCCTTGCTTGTTTGTCTTCTGTTTCAGAGGCTACTGTCTAAATTTTTTTCTTTTCTTCCTTGATATTCCTAGCTCGTTTTTAGAGAGCAAACTTTATCAAGCTACTCAAATTTTTGTATCCATTTTGAATAGATACCTGAATAGCAGAGTGGACAGGTGGGCAGACCTGTTCAAAGCTGATCTTGCTGATCTGATAAAATGAGCCAAGGATATTTGCATGGTTGTCTGTATGAGAAATAATTTGCCCGATACATATGATTATGTTTGGTTTTTGATAGCTTCATTACTTTGATTTCTCATACTTACTATACTTCTGACTTGTTTATTGTTCAGGTTGCTTTAGACTTACAGTTTCTTGATGTCTAGCTGTAGTCCTTGTTAGATGTGATATGATTACTTACAAATATGTGTAATTTGAAGTGTTGAACTTCATTATACTGGTGTTACTTCCGGTACTTGGGGTATCCTTTTTTTTCCTTATTAATTCCACTTGTTTTTCTATTGGTGATTCCACAAGCCGAATTTTTACTTCAGAAAACACTGAAGGCAAAATGTGAAAATAAAAGAAAAAAATATTTACTCAAATGTATTTTTGGAAATACTTAATACAGATTGGTCCCAAAACGAACTCTATTAAGTATTTCCATAAATACATTTGTATTTGTGAACCTCCTTGTAGCCCAGTAGCTCCCCTGTCAGTGCAACCCAATATTGCTTTTTTGCTTCAGAAGAGTTTGTTTTTCATTTCCCATGCTATTTCTGATCTCCTTCTGCTAACCTAATCTTTTCTCATGTTGCATTGTAATTATGCCCAGCATAACACATTTGGCTATAAATACTTATATTTAAATGTTTGGAGTGCTTTATCTTTGTCTTGATAACTTACAGATGTTCCTGTGTGTGGATGAGATAACTTTATTGCCCTACCTTAATTATTGCCCTTCCTTAACTTTGATTTTTGGGTGTCAAGCTACATTACATTTCACGAAGTCAGTATCCAGCTCATGAGGTTACTTCAGTTCTCTCTCTGCATGTCATCCTTATCATTATAGATAAATGTACCATCTTTCCAGCAGTTCTAGAAGCTGCAGAAAAAGTATCTTTGACTGAGATGTTCTTCCATGCTCGATCACTAAAATCCAGCCTTCCCGGTGTTTGGACAATCAAGACCTTCAGTCTTCCTTGACTAGTCCTTATCTAAAAGGTAGACTGTAATTATTATTACAGCTTTATCTGACTGGTTTGGGCTTCTACTAATTTTAAGGAGTATTTCCAGTCTTATCATCAGCTGGATTTTCTTCATATTCCTCTGCTGCTTTTAAGCTGGGGTATGCATTCCTGTTAACATGTGGAGAGCTATGATTTTGTCATCCTGATCTTTCTTTATGCCCTACCTCTTCTCTGTTACTTGTAAATCCTAGTTTGTTTGCTGTCGGGAGGTGATGATCTGTGACTAATCTACTTTCCTCATTTTATTCCCTTGCTACTTTTAAATTTATATAAACCCAGAAATAAATATGTATTTCTCCAGTTAACTAAACTCTGACAATTCTTTGTTATATCCATTTGCTCATACCCTGTATGCCTTTCCCTTATTATTTGATTTTTTGGATTCTGTCTGGTGTGAAAATGTCTGTATAATGCCTCACATTGTAATGTTCAATTTTGATGAAGTCTCTTAAGTCTATCATAATTATACCATTAATGTGAGCTAGAATGTCTGTTTAGACTTATGTCAATTCCTGTTCATTTTCTTCCTTTATGTATATGACAGCAAATGATAATTAAAACATTTTATTTTCCAGGTCACTTTATTTCTTGTCTCTGCACCTCAAATGGGACATGCATGTTTAGGTGACTAACTACAGGAACATCAAAATGCCTAATCTTGAACATCCAGCGTACCCAACAGCTACACTGCTTCAGTTGGAAAGTTTGGTGCCTTGTCGAGAATCCCAAGTGTCCATGTTGCTGTCAATATTTGGAGAGGTAGAGCTTTTATATTATACATTTGAATAGAACAAAGAAGTTCTACTGTCTCAGAGGGGAAAGCAGCAATTTAAGGGCGTTTCTGTGGTGTCATTATGAGTGTACTGTGGTTGTCCCCCCCTTTTTTTTTTTTTGTTGCCTATCTTTAATGTGAGTATTTGGCAGATAGATTCTCGTAAGTCTGAAGGTTGAAAGCTGTTTTGCAGCAGAGAGGACCCAAACAAACTTAAAGCTATTTGTGCCTTGCTGTCTCTGAAGCCAGGCTTCTCCATGACTCTGTTTCATCTTTGCCACTTAGTACGGGGAAGTGCGTCTGTCTTCTTTCCTGGTCTAAAGTTCTGAGTTTGTTGTTTTTTTTTTTCAGTGTGAGTGTAGAAATTCTGTTTGGTTTTGACATGTTAATCTAATGTCTGCATGCCTGAATTCTAAGTACATGAAATTGATCAGATTCTTGGTTCTGTTGCTAGCCATAAGATTTGGAAATCACTGGTTTGTTAATTGATTCTGTTACTGCTTGGTAAATCTATGGTAAAAAGTAATGGAGGTTTTTATCTGCAAACTTAAAAGCAGTTGATACATCAATTTACATTCAGTTAACAAAACGGAAATTAGTATCTGTTTCTGGTTCTGCCTTTAATTATAGATAATAATTACATCAAATTACAGCATTTAAGTTTTATGTATTTATTACAGGCATAATGGCAACAAGTCTTCTTAAAAAAAAAAGATACTTAAATTCTTGTTAAATATGCAGGTTAGAATAATCTGCATATCTTGCACAAGATTGCCTTCATCTTGGATTAATTGAATATCGTCACTTTTCATAAAAAGTGTTTGTCAGATTTAATTTTGCATTCATTTTTTAAGTCAAGATTCTTATAAATGAGAAAAGCACAAAAATAAATGCCTGTTCAGAATGAAATAAAAATAACAAGATAATTATTTTCATTGCATCTTAAAAAAAAATAAACCCATGAAATATACAGCATCAGTACCATTAAATAAGTAGAGGTATTATATAAAATACTGCCCTGTGAGAGAAGAGCAAGCTCCTTTACAATCTCCTCCACTAAACTATTTAATTCTTTTCTGTTTGGTGCTGTTGGAAAGAAAAGCAGTTTGTAGTGTTTGCAGAAGTTAGGACAATATAAAGCTTGTGATTTCTGCTTGCCAAGGTGTTGTTTCAGTTAGTTAACTAATTTGGATTAAGAGTCCACTGCTTTTCTCTCTTGGTGTGTGGAATATTTTTTTTTGTTAGTTTTGTTTTTCCCATGAAAAATGTGTACTCATGTTATAGCAGTTTCACTGCTAGCTTTATGTGATACTTGAATCTTGGGACTTATTCTCCCAGCATTTCAGTGAGGATGAAACATAAAACTTGATCACATTGATTCCATAATAACTGGTGTATTTTGTTTTTAATACCTCAATTTAAAAGGTAACTTTCCTTTAGAGGGAAACTTCATTGGTAAATCTGTTATCTGTTGAACGAAAAAGAAGGAGAATTAAAACAGGGACAACTTTTTTTTTCCTAGCGCCAGCAGTTTAGTTTTCCATCCATCTTCATCTACGGGCATACGTCTAGTGGAAAGACCTATGTGATGCAAACTCTTCTAAAGACCTTACAGGTAAGAATGTTCACAATGGATATTGAATTTAGAATTTATTTGTAACGGATGGTCCCTCCAGCTAGCTTCTGTTTTCTCAAAATGGATTGTTTCCTCAGCTGTTTCTGTCTTCTTGATTCTTCTCCTCCACTTAGTGTGTGTTGAACACATCGTTCTTCTCACTAGTGCACTTAGGATAAAGTGAAGTCATACATTCTGGGATATAATATAAATTATATAACCTTTCTAAGAAAGTTTAAAAAGAAAAAAAAAGAGACAAATTTTGTCAGCTCTCTAAAAGGGACTTAAATTGAAATAGCTCCAGTGACAAGTAAGTACTCTTATGATGATTCCAGTTCAATCTCAAAGTCACTTATAGTATACCTTTTTTCAATCTTCTTGAAATTCTCCTTTAAACTAATTTTACTTGTGTGTGAAGAGGGTGAGAGTGTATATGAAGAACAGTGAGAAGAGTTTACAGTAGTGGAATTTTGTTTTATTTGTTTTGTGTTAATAAGCTCATTTTAATTATATTCAGTTGGATGAGTATCATGTATTTAAATGTCAGCCTAAGAGCTTAAACTTACTAAAGTTATTAAAAGAATTCAAAGCAAACTTACAAGCTGTATGTGTTTGCTGAAATGTCTGAAATGGTGAAAATCGCTGGCTGAATACCAAGCAACTGCTATTCTTTCTGGTTATCGATAATTGGTTTTGCAGACTCGGGGGGAATGTTGTATTCATTACAGCAAATGTGGTTAGTTCTAATCAGTCCTCTTATAGAAGCAGGAAAGTCCATCTTTCACTTGGAAAAAAGAAACAACACGTGAGCTCTAAAATGTTGGAGCAATGTTGCATAGGAACAATTTGTTTAATTCCTGACAATTATTCTCTTGCTTAATGAATCGGCTGTAAATGTGAAAAGGTGTATTGATAGCCCTTTTTAGTATTATATTTTCAGAACCTGTTTGAAAATATGAATTTTGTGCACTTTAATTTATTCTGGATTCTCTAAACAGCTCAATATGCGTCATAAGTTAAAAACCTCAAAGAACAGGATGCCATTCACAGTTTCTAATGTAATAGAATTAATTCCCCAGGTGTGTTTGCATTTACTAAGCTTGGCATTGCCAAGTCTTTTTGCTGGCGGGATGGATCTTACTCTATCATGCCAGTACTGATGCTGTTTCCTCCTGTATGAGTATAACTTTCATGAATATCAGGATTGTATGTTCTTTTTCAGCTTCACCATCCAAGTTAAACTTCCTTTGGATTCCTGCTTTTAGAAAGCAGCGTAGGAGTAAGTTAGAAGTAGGTCAAGGAGGACTGATAAGACAGATGTTGGAATATGTGAAGTGGAAACTACTGAGAAGTCATTGTATGGTTATGAATTTGGAGCCTTACATTCCTAGGAAGCCAGGACTACAAACTTTCTTCCCCTCAACTGTTATGGAAAAAAAACCTACTTTAATGCTGTTCACTGGAACGTGACATGTCCTTGATGATTAATACTGGAGTTGCTATATATTACTAACCTTAAGTAGAAACTTTGTCAGGAATGGACTTGGTTCCACTGCAAGGACTGGAGGCAGAGAAACCTCCCCTTTAAACATCGTGTGAGAATCTAAACTGCATAGAAGTAATGGGTTATTGTGGCTCAATGCATGTTTCTTCCAGAAATAGTTGTCTTGAAGAATAATGTAGAGAGGTACGGCCGTAAGTCCATTGCAATACCTTACTGGTCAGTGCTGGCAGGAGACTTAGATACTGTGTTCTTGCCACTTTTGTGGCCTTTTTTCTGCTAGCAAATGTGTTTATTCATGATATTTTATTCCTTACTCTATTTTTTTCCCAAAAGAGCCTTTAAAGTCCTTCTAAGTTGAAGGGTATTGTCACAGAAATCTCCATCTAAACCTGTTAGTGCCTACGTTTTTGTCAGTCACATACTTCAGGGATTTAAATCCAATGACAGGTGCCTACTTCACGCGTAAACCATACATTTCCACTTATGCGTTCTCTGATACTTCAGGCACGTCCAGAGTGCATTTCTGACATATCTGCAGGACTGGGTTTTACACAAAATGCAGTGATCTTGTGCCTTTCATTAAAAATTCTACAGAGACAGAAAGGTGGAAGGCAGTGGTCATGATCTTCTTTCATACCTTTTGTGCAATGCACCTAGCGTTGTGCCATCCGCTTGCAACATACCCAAAGATGTGGGCAGAGCCTGGAAAGGAATAGGATTTAAGCAGCATCTCTTTCTGCAGAACTTCCTATTGCCAAGGATGGGTGTCTCCTACATAATGTGGTGTTGTGAATCGCGTCTGAGACACCCAGCTTCTGCTGTGGAGGTGCAGCATTTTGAATAGGTGCTTTTGGAGATGTAACCCCATTCTTTTAATAGTGTTCAAAATCATAAGAAAGCTTTTTGTTACATGTTGTTTGAGTGGATTGCCAGCGTATACTCATGCTTTCCCACATTGCTGAATCATATGCCATATATTGTATTTTAAGTAGCAAGACTGGAATGATGTACTTAGATTATTTTTTTTTTTGTTACTGTTGTTATACACACACATTCCTGTATGAGAAGTTTAACTTTGCAAGTAATGCTTCTGTGTCCCAATGAC
Organism: Limosa lapponica baueri; assembly: GCA_002844005.1. NCBI lineage: Eukaryota > Metazoa > Chordata > Aves > Charadriiformes > Scolopacidae > Limosa > Limosa lapponica. Next base: position 497,875 of record KZ505989.1, read on the forward strand.
TAATGTTTTGCAGAGGTTTTAATGTTCAGTGTACGGCATATGCCTTACCAGACACTATGGAGTGATGCAAATAATCTGTTTCTTAAAAAAGCAGTTGCTAGAAAATTACCTTTTTTGCCTTATATAGGTTTGCATACTGGTACTACTTTGTAGTCTCTAGTGTCTGTTATTTATAGACAAATAACCTTAACTTTTCAATATTACTAAATTAGCACTTACGAGTACATTTTATGGATTGCCATAAAATGTATCTTGTGCTCTGCTTTTTTTCCCATTCTCTTTACTCTGAAAAGATCTAGTTTTCTAAAAATGTTCTGCACAGGCAGGCTGATTACATGTGTCTGATACAGAAGCTTGCACTTTATTATTTGTATGCAGTGAATGCCACAGACGTTCAAGTAATTTTAGGGATTGTGCTCCCAGGTTACTTTCTTTGTAATATGTTTGAGAAGTTCATGTTATCCAGATGCTGTAATTTGTAATGGACTATTTTATGACTCTGTAATGTGTTAGAATTGTCTAGCTTTTCTTTGATCTAAATGCTATTTAGTTTTCTTTTTGTGTATTGCTCGCTATTTTTAAACATAGTTAGAAGATACACTGTACGTTTCCTATGAGAATTCATCAGATCTCTCCTCACTTTGTGGTATGTGATATTTTGACTAGGTACATGAGTAATCAATCTTTTTTGCCAAGTGTTTTTTTTTTTTTGATTTATGCTCTATATTCTGCTGGCAGAGTGTGGTTTCTTTCATTGTCTTATCTGGAAGGGAAAACTGATTTTGGAGTATCTACACTGAAAAAGCCAAATAGAGATGTACCTTTTTTTTTATCCTCTTCAGCTTCCTCATGTGTTTGTGAACTGTGTGGAATACTTTACTTCACGACTTCTTTTAGAAGAAATTCTCATCCAGTTGCAAAGCTGTTCTTCTGAGACAGAACAGACTTCTCATGTGCCTTGTGATAATTTCAATGACTTTGTACGTCTGTTTAAACAAGCTGTTGCCAGTCAAGAGCTTCGAGATCAAACATTATACATAGTAAGTAACTTAATTTTAGTTTTCTAGTTTCATTTTGGTTAAGAAGGTGTGAATAATTATCAATAATTTTTGTGTGAAATGTGTGCGTTATAGGTCAGCTTTCACAAAATTTCCCTGTGGACCTAATTCAGAATCTGTTGATACTGGTTAGATTTTCTCCGTTGGTTTACTGGCTTTAGATGGCATCCTCTATTCCTGGTTTTAGAACTTTTTACACACAAAAACTATATAGCAAAACTAATAATGAACATAAATTATAGTGCATAGTTAAATTAGGTATATAATAATATTACACAATCTCTGACTATAGAGAGCCTGTATTTGTTGTATAATTAGTAAGTCATGCTTATCTGTTTCTTTGTGAAGATAGCTTCACAAATGAGAAAGCAAAGGTAGGAAGGAGGGTAGAAGTGAATTATGGAGCATGCAAATGATAAGAATTGGTTGGCTAGAATAGGTTCAAGTTAGAAGTTGTATTAAGGAACTAAAATGCATAATTTGCTCTGTAAAAGTGCTGTTGAGATCATACATCTTCAACTATGCTTGTAGCCCTCAGAGACAAGAAATGTAGTTTTAAAATTAAGATGGTGAAAAGACTGCAAGGAAAAATGTGATTATATACTCAAGTGGAATAAACAGGCAGGCCACAGGAAAAATAATCAGAATTTGGATCACAGAATTTAGATTGAATCAGTGCAGTACTAGAGCGCTAGGTTTTGTTGATTTGTTTGGGTTTTTTTTCTGTGAGAATCTTTACTACATAAAGGACTCAAGATTTGCAGACATCTGTAACAGCATTTATCATGCCGAGAGATGAAGATAGAAACAAATTTCAGGCATACAAGAGGTCTGAGGAAAGTGCATAGACTTCTCAAAGCTACTTTTTTTTCTAGCTCTTACTTGGCTGCAGAAAATCTATGTTAAAAATATGAATGCCATAGTATTAGTGATGTGTAACTGTATGTATGCATTGTGGACCTGCCAAAGACGTGGACTGAAATTTCAGCCCAGCAGTAGGAATTAAGGAGTTTTTTTAAAAAATAGGTCTAATTTATTATTTAAAAAACTGTGAAAGTGGTTCACGATTGAAAGCTTAATGACCCTGGATAATCACTCTGCATGTTTCTTACAGCAGTCAGTGGGCAGACTGCTTTGTTTTTCTGCAGTCAAACAGGAAGTTCATAATTACACTGAACATTCTTCATTCTGTTTCACAAGTTATAGTTAAGTTTTATTTCCATTTAAAAATACCTAACCACTAAGTTAAATAGCTTCATATTATGTTTAGTGGAAACAGTACTATCTCACAATTACCTACAGCTCATAAGGTTAATAAATTTGACATACTACTTAAAAATTGAATGAAGAGAAAAATGTACCAGTACTTACAACAGATAAGAAGTTATACTTAAATAATTCATTTTAATTTACTGTGACAAAGGTGGTATTGGCATCCTTCAACAATTCTGTAAGTACAAAATTTAGCACTAAAATAACCTTTAGGGAATTTTACAAAATACTTTATATAGTAAAATTTTACTTTCTTATTAGTATTTGAATTAAAAGGCTGTTCTACATCAGTAAAGAATGCTTCATGTGTTAAAGTATTAAATTAGTATTTCAGTTCTGTTCTGCATGGAAACAGACAGGAATGGGGGAAATCAATTCATGTATATTAACCTGTGTCATCTGGATTTATTGTAGAGTGGTTTAAATTGAGACTGATGGAAGACCAGCATGCTGGTAACACAAATTGTCAATGCTAATTTATTCTATTTCATTTTGATAGTAAATAATGTAATATTTCAGCCCAATTAACTCAGCAAATTAAGATAAATGTTTACTTTCAAGCAAAGGATTCTAAATATTTCTCTTAACCCAAGCACGGGTGCTGAATGCTTGTGATTACTTGTGAAAAATGAATTTATTCATTCTAATTACCTGAAAAATTGGAACTGATATAACTTGTAGTTATTCATACGTTTACAATATTTACCACTTTACAGAAGTAACAAGATGCTGTTTTTAATATAAGTCAGCAGACAGTTCTAAAATGTATATTTTTTAAAAAAAGCTGAAGAGTGGTGAATCCGTATGAAAACTAAAGAATAATGTGTGGATTTATAGGCCTGTGGGTAGGCTGTTTCTGTGAAGGACTGGACATATTCCAGAAGCCAGGGTCACAGTATGTTTTCTCTGCTGTAAGTAGAAACTCTGGTTTGTTCTGATTTAACTAAAAAGTAAGATATACTTAGGTCAAGACCTAGAAGCTTTGTGTTTGGTGCCTGCGTGTCACTGGGTCCAATAAGCAGTATTTTATTAGTAAAAATATGTGGCCTCTATTTGGTCAGTAATGTAAAGCAGCCTTCATCTCTGAAGTCATTTATTATATAAACCAAATGCAGATGTCAATATAAAATCTTATGTCCTATTGTAGTTTTAAATAAATTCCCAAGAAAGGTGAGCTATTATTGCAGAGATGCTGCTCTTTCAGGCTTTTTTTTCCTGTACGGTGTGATTTTGAAATATGGTTTTCATAAAATGTTTATTGGTTGTCCACATAAAATTCTTTTTCTTACTGTGGGCAACAGAAATGATAGATGTCTTGATGTTTTGGTGTGGGGAGGAAATGTAAAAGGATAGAAAAAACCAATTTTCTAGGGACCTATAGTTTCTCTTTCAACAGCAGTAATTCAAAAGAAGTAATGAAATTCAGAATTTAGATTTATATTACTAGTAGTAAATAAAACACAAAATAAATGTGTTTCTATTCTCTTTTTTCATTCCTGTCAGGATTTCAAGTGTACTGGGAACATGAATTTTTTTGCCAAAGGATAGCCATGCATGTTTTCATGCTCCTATTTTTTTTCTCTAGCCTCCAAAATGTTAGTTGTTTATTTCCTGTTTAAGCTGTACCTATGCTACGTATTTGTTAGTGCTGTGCCAGGTTTGCATACAATACAATAAACCCTGTAAATTTCTAGGCTGCAAACTATGGCAAGAAATATTTTGCTAAAAATTCACTTGTGTGAAGTCTAGATGATAGCTAACTCTTTGAAAATACCAGCTCTTATTTCTGAAAAATAATTTCATAGTGGGAAAGATAGCTCTCCTACAATAAGCATGTTGCTGTAGTGCTACCGTACCACACATAATTTTTTAATCTATGAAGAATTTTTGACAAAAATTGACCTGTCAGCGGTTGTTAATGATATCATGGCTTTGTCAGTGATATTCTTGACTGGTGTACTTATGTTTTAATTCTTACTCCTATAAGGCATGAGGTGTTGCTTGTATCTTTTTTTCTGGGCTTCCTGGAAGCACATGTGAATCAATTATCTCTCTAATTTTGCTTGTTTAAGGGGTCTTGCTACTTAAGTGGTTTCTGCTGTCTAAGAGCCATTGGTGAAATGAGTTTCCAGCAGCTAAGAATTAATTTTAAGTCCATGTGAGAATGGAAGGTGGCATTGTCTATATAATAAGATCATTGTTTTGTTAAAAGGTACTGGATAGAGCAGAGCAGCTGAGGGAAATGGAAGCAAATGTCCTGCCAGCTTTTCTTAGACTTCAAGAGTTGGTAAGTGGAAAAAAAAGTATGTTTCCTGCATAGTGGAAGTAACTGAACATGGTGTCTGTCCATCTAGGCTCACAGATCAAGATAAGTGATTCTTTAGATGAGAAAAGTTACGCAAGTAATTCTCCCCTCCAATAATCAACTGACAGTGGTCAAAACTAGAAACCAAACCAGAATTTAAACATTGCCAAGTTTTTCTTACACTCTTAATTTTTTTTAGATTCTGTTTAATAGTATCTTGTTTTGTGATATCTGATCTGTTGTAGATTATTTTGAGGCTTGTGTCAGATACATAGCTGTCTTTTCTAGAGTATTTTTGTTTTTAAGAAGAACGTGAAATTTTTCTACTCTTCATTTAAAGTTTTGTAATAATTGCAGAAAAAAAATTTTGGGCAGACTATAATCTATAAGGAGAAGCTTCAGCAGAGCTCCTATTGGCTTGGTACAAATAAATAAATAAAACCTCTTTTAGAGTTTTTCAGGTCTTTGTGTGGGAATCCAAAGTCTGCTTCTGAGTCAGCTGCTGATTCAGAGAGCTTGACCATGTTGAGTGAATTCAACATCGGACGCATGAATTTGCAACTCGGGGAAGCGTTTTTTTTCCTCAAGCTTCTCCTATGTGGAACTTGACAACCTTGGGTGGTGGCTGGCTTGAGGATGGTCAGAAGACTGCCAGCTATTTGTTTGTGGCTGGAGCTGCACAGCTCAGCGGCTGCCAATGTGCTTTATGATGGCAGAGAGTTTTTTACGCTTCTGCCGGAATTGTGCCACAGTAAGTTTCTGATCAGAGTAAACCGCTGTATCCTTCCCTCTCCCACTTCTTGAAGTATCAAAGCTTTTGCCTTGGAATAAGGAAAAATGGTGCATTCTCTGAAAAGAAACTGAAGACAAAACCGGAAGATGGTGGTACTTTGAAATGTCTGAACATCTAAATAGCTTAAATTACACTTGTTATCTCAAGACTTTTGTGTGGTACTCTTAATCTTCCGGTGACATTGATTTCTCTATTTACTGAATGAAGACTGATTCACAGCTGTGTTCTTAATCCTGGCAGCTGATGCATTTTCTGCCTCTTTATGTCTGTTTTGCCCATGTTGTGGATTTTGCTGCCCCTGAAGCAAAAACAACCTGTCTGGGAAGGGAGAAAGGAAGAAAACTTGAGCCTGTGATTGCTGTTCACGGACCAAAACACCATACGCTAAGACTTAAACATGCTAAAGAAACACCCTCAAATTAAAAAGTAACCTCCAAATAAGTTTGTCAGCTTTCCTGAAAGCTGAGAGTTGCTTAAATTCTGGACTGAGGCTTTGTAAAATGGTTGTGCAGCTGATGTTGCAGAGTAATGTTATAAGAGCAAATCTACTGCATCACTTCCTTTCCTGGAGTGAAAGGAAACACAAAACTTCATTAGTGGTGAAAGGTTTCATGGGACTGGGGGATCGTTGGTGAAGAATGGGTCATGGCATGCTTGATTTCTGTGAGGATTGTGGTGAGAAGTACTTAAGTTTTTCATATTGGAAGGTCTGTCAGGAACTGAACTGGAAATACCTTAGTACTTTTCTCAGCTAAAATACTAGGAAATCTGGGAGAGGAACACAATTGAAAGAAATCTATAGAAAAATGCTCTCTCGTTAAAAGAAAAAAAAAGTTACATAAAAATAGAGAAACAGGAAAGAATATAGGTGTGTGCCACTTTGGTCAGAAGTGGGAAGAGTAAATAAAAGAAGATTCTCCCTGAATTTCAGGGAAGGGGAATAGCATTTAAACTTTTCTTTCAAGTGATTCGCTACTCATATTAAGCATTGCCAATTCAATCAGGCTGCTTCCTTTTATTTTCTTGAGGTGCCTCGATAGTTTTGAAATGTCTTTCTGAAAGAACCATATTTAAAAGCATCTTTTGTTATGCAGAATTTTTAGTATGGTTGCAAAGGCCTTGCAAAAAGGAAGAATGATGCGTCATCTTCACAGATAGTTAGCTTCCTATTAAAAAGCTGATATATTGAAGGGTGACCAAAATAAGAAAAGTTTTTTTAGTATGAAGTGTTTCATTATTTATTGACCAAAACATCAAACTCAAGGCAAGTATATTGTCAATTACAACATGGTTTAAAAGAGTATTTTACTACGCACAGCCTTTATTGGTAACTAGTTAAACAGTTGGTAGAGTACACAGTTAACACTATGTTTTTGTTTTGGAATGGTTTTTGTTTTTTTTAAAGACCAGCTTACCTTTAAAATAAGTACTACATAGCTTGGTTTTGGAAATCACTGAGCTTTCTTTTGCTTTTTAACTCTTCCTGTTTGTTCTGAAAGTCTTGGTTAAATTACCAAAGTAAAATGCTGTCTTAATTTTAGGAGTAAAGGATGGAATCTACTTGATAATGTGTAGTAGCCCACAAAGCATGTCAGTGAAATGACAAGGGGTGCTGAGAAATTTCATGTCTTTATGAAAATCTGCAAATGTATGAGCTCCTTGATTAGGCCAGCTGAAGCTTTATTACTATGCTTGTAATTTGTATTAAACTTCAAATTTGGTGATTTTTGTGGAACAGAGAAGTTACAAGAATATTTTTTCTCATTGATATTGTAACATGCAGTGTTAAAATGTGACAGATAGAGAAAAAATTTTTTTCTTTTTTTTTTTTTTTCCTTCCCTGTGTAGACTGACAGAAATGTGACAGTTGTCCTGCTCAGTGAAATAGTATGGGAACTGTTCCGTCCAAGTACTGGATGCTTTGAACCATTCATCTTGTATTTTCCTGATTACAGCATAGGTAAACTAATTCTTTAATCTGCTTTTCGGGGAGTTGTTGTCAAACAACATCCAAATGTTTTTTCCATGTTTATCTGTACGCTTTTACAGAACACGGAATATGTAATAGCTACTGGAATGTAAAAAAATCTATATTCACACAGACCTCTAAAAGACTTGTCTTTTTCCACTTGCCAAAATGTCTCAAAGCAACATTTTGGTTCCATTCTATGTGCTGGTTCTTTTAATCAATGTAGGTTTTAGTGGATTTTGGTTATTTAGTGAAGATTATAGTTTGTTTTCTATTTAACTTGTAAAATGTGGTCAGTTTATTAAGTTATCTTTAGATAAGCAAAACTTATTTTTGTTTAAACAGGACACCTGCAGAAGATCTTGTCTCAGAGTCATCCCCCAGAATATTCTGCGGATTTCTATGCTGCATATATCAATATTCTGCTTGGTGTCTTCTACATGGTCTGTAGGGACTTGAAAGAACTTCAGCATCTGGTGAGATGAGCTCCTTTAGAGTTGTTTTGTTTTGGGGTGGTTTTTTGCCAAATAAGCTCTGAAAGTCTAGATACATTGTTGAAGATGGTGTTAAACCACAACATATGGACAAAGAGAAAATCATAGAATACTTTGGGTTGGAAGGGACTTTTAAAGGTCATCTGGTCCAACCTCTCCTGTAATGAGCAGAGACAGGTTGCTCAGAGCCCCGTCCAACTGACCTCGAATGTTTCTAGGGATGGGAAAATGCTGTTCCAGTGTTTCACCACTGTTAGCGTAAAAATTTTCTTCCTTGTATGTAGTGTAAATCTGCCATCTTAAGAATGTGTTAGCTGAAAATGCAGTTTCCATAAAAATCCATGACAAAGATTGCAATTCTTTTGGTGGCTGTAAAGTTTTCCATTGCTATGTAGTTGTCTGGTCAAAGGCAACAAAAGCTGCAGTAATGAGATGCCAGTCTGCATGTGGTTCACCCAGCCTAGAACTTCTGTTGGGGTTTTTGAGCTCAAGCTGTTCCTAGGTATCAGAGAGTGACTGAGAAGACCAGGCTACCTATTTTCACATGTTGGGATAAGGAGATAAGTGTGATGAAACCTTTTATGCCTACTGATAAGTATAGTGGAAACAATTGCTGCAACTTTTTGCAGCAGTTTTTGAGGGACAACTCCATTACAGATTTGGTTAATGATCTTTTTGTTGTTGTTTGCTTGCAATTCAGTCTGAGGATGTAAAAGTTATGATTTCATTCTTTCAGGCAATGGTAGGCCTCACTGTGCTTGTTTTCTCTTCCAGTTCTTTTTTCTTGTGGTTATGTGACTTTGCTCTTAATGCTACCTTCTTGCTCTCATGGACTTCTGTAATACCTAAAAATAGCCTTCTGTTGTGTTCGTTTCCTGGACTGTGCAGGGGAGTGCCAGACAGTTGCTTTCAACATATGAAGGAATTAACTTCAATTACATGGGCTCAGCATGTCCAGCCTCAAGTTCTACTGTTTTCTACGTTTATTAAATGTAACTTGCCACCCAGCATTCTTTAAACTTCAACTTTATGGGAAATTTAACTTAAAATTTGAAACATTTTCCTATATTATTTGCGTGTAAAATTTTCACTTGATTTGCCTCCTGCGGAGGATTTTAAGGTAACCAAGCAGCTACAAGCCAGATCTGTTGCACAGTCTTACAGCGACATAGCATATTAATTTGGCTCAAAGGCCTAGAGAAGTAAGAGTTGACATAAATATTTTCATTGTCTTTCTTTTGGAATTAAGAATACAATATGTAAGTCAAAGATCCTGCCTAAGGGAACAAAAATGCATTAAAGATATTTGAAAAAAAAGAGTTTAACCTTATATCAGTTGAAGAACGTGATAGCAAACAAACAGAAGAAAAATAAAAATTACTTGACTGTGACCTTAGCATAAGAAAAGCTGAATAGCTATAACAATTATTGCTCATCATACTATTATTTAAATAGCTGTACTGTGTACAAGGAAATTTTACAAGTTTAAAGGGGTCAGTGGTTATGGTCAGCAAAGAAATCAGTGCTGGTGAGATGATGTGAATGTTCTGCCTGCACTTCCATCAGGAAAATGTAGCTAAACTTAAGCTTAACTGACCTGTTTTTATATTTAAATGATATTGCTGAAATCTGATGGAGACACAAATAGGAACTGGGGTCACTTGTTCTTCTAGACATATGGTTGAGATGCTCTGCTTATCAGAATAATTTCATTAGCTTTAGATGCATTGTTTGTGTGTGAATTACCAACATTATGGAAAGATTTGCATAACTGGACCCTAAATTCTTTTTGTGTTTGACAAGTCTTTTCTGTAGGAGGTAATGAGAGACACATACAACTGCCTGTAGGCTTCTGAACAACTCCACAGTGTGTAATATAGATTCTTAATGTGTATGTTATTATGCATTATGACTAATAAGATGTTCTGGAATTATATTAGTTTTATATGTGGAAGTTATTGCATTGAGTTCTGTATAGTAGCATAGAGATTTAATAAGGTGCAGTAGGACAAAAGGAGAATGAAATGTTTTATTTTACAAAATTCTGTGTGATATTGATTTAACTATTTTAGAAAAAATCTAGATTACAACCTTGTCAAAAATCTCTCAATCTTACCTTAGGCAAAAGGAGTTTGTTTGAATATGGAATGTGTTAGCAGGGTTTAGTGGTTATTTTTTGTTTGTTTGTTTTAAATATTTTCTGCTTGTGTAAGTATATGTGGCCTACTTTTAAACATGCTGGACTGCTCCTTAAATGGAAAGTTTTATCTGTAAAAAAAGTTGATGAATACATTTTTTAATTGCATTTATAATGTTTAATTACTATGTTACTTAAAAAAAATAATGCAACCACTGGGTATAGTAAACAGATTTTGCTGAGATTAAAACAGGTAACTGTGATAGATTACTTCTGTTTGTATTTTAATCTGCAGAAATGTTGTGACATTTTACAGTACAATGTTTGGAAGCAAGCGACATAATTATTGACTGAAAAATAATTCAGTGGTTTTGCAAAGTAATGAATTATGCTGCTTTTTACGTGCTGTAGCTAGATCAAATATGTAGTACCTTTTTAATATGTTGTACTTTTTATTTTCTGTAGGCAGCGCTCAATTTTTCTAAATACTGTGAACCCGTGGTCAGCGGAGAAGGTAGGCTTCTGCCTTTAATTTGAGCAGGTGTATGAGAGTGCAGGTGCCCCCCTGTAGGTTTTGTGGAGGACTTTGCTTTGATCCTCATTGTGTTGTGACCATTTCTGTGGTCACAACAGCATTGCTTATTCCAGTTGCACCCAGTAGGCAGCATTTCCTGCAACAGCGGTAGCTGACACTTGGGGGTGGTGTTTTATGGGAATGAGATGGAAATACCATGAAGACTTGCTTCCTTCCTATAAACGTTTCTCCTCACACAACCACCAGGACTTCTGCAAAGTAATAGGATAAGTCGTTTCTCTGTCAAGGCTAAGAAGAGAAAATGAGAGCAGAGGTTCTGCCAAACTGACCCAGAGTATCTTAGAATAACTACAGAGAAACAAGCCTTGTGTGGTACCACGTGCTTCCAAATCATAGATGGTGTGTCATTCTAATACTGCATTTCAGAGTCAGGGTGTTAGACTTACTGTGTCATGCCTGTGGCTGTTCAGGTGTCAGAGATAAGAGTTTTAGTGTTGTGTGAGTTAAATGTTTAACAAAGTTGATTCTGTCTTGGTGCAGCAAATGAACGTGACACCCGCAAGCTCTGGAAAAATATTGAACCTCATTTGAAGAAGGCAATGCAGACTGTTTATCTCCGGGAGATATCCAGGTAATTTGGGGGGTGAGGGCCTGTTTGTTTTGTTGATGCTGCTGTTTTTAACAAGCTTGCTCTCTATTTACTCTTCCAATTATGTTTCATG